>JAHZMZ010004272.1:0-17190 GCA_027743805.1 Lepidocyrtoides sp. E14 | reverse complement strand
TTTTTTTTTTGTATCTTTGTTGCCCATTTGCTATTCTATTCGCTGCCTGTTTTGGCTTGATCTGAGTGCGTGTTTAACATGCTTCCTTTATATTGCTAATATTCTTTTTTTTACTGTATTTCCTGAAAGTACTTTTAGGTGTTCACGTTCTGGTTCTGCTCATACAGAAAATGGCAACAACAACAAACTGCGTGGTATAGCAGGATATTCAATTTTATTTTGATAAATGCCGTAAAGGCAGAAGAGAGAAGGCCAATTCATTTCCTTTTCGTCATTTGCGCCCACATATGTCATTCATTATTATTATAGTTATCTATTTTTATAACAACGCAAACAGCAACATCAAAGTTCATAACGTTTATAGTGTTCATCATAACATAAAGACCATTACCACCACCATTTATTAATAATAATATATTATTATTATTATTATTGCAAAAGTCATGATAGCATTACATTTGGTTGTGTTCCTATATAAAAAAAATACAGACACATCCTGGACTTTATCCTTCCATGACCTTACAAGATTTTCCAAACTACAATAGCTACACACCCTACGACGCAATTCCAGAATTGTTGGGGCATTCACATCACCACCAGCAGACTATCATAAATGCCTACATCTATCTCTGTATAATATTATTCAGAATGCCGTGTACAAAACTAACACGGAATGTCTCATATTGCTGAAATGAGAAAATTCAATCAACACAGATCTCAAGTTTTTGTTATTTTTCCTGACTAATTGCGTGTTGCACTACTAAGCCTATATTAGTACGTTGCACGCAAACTAGAAAATGACGTTTTCTGCTTGAAAGAGTATTAAATTCATTCGATTACTAAAATTGATTTACTGCTGGTGCATGTAAACTGCTTCTTGTGCAAGAATGGATTTCTTTTCTATGTTAGCGTAACATCTTGCAAATATATTAACAAAATACTAAAACTGAATGATTTCCGGCGTTGATTTCGTTGGCGAAGTATGCAGCATATAATACTCGCAATAAGTATGAAAGAATATCAACACACACTACACGTATATACGATGATGAAATTAGATTATCATTTTTTCATCATTACCACTCATCAAATCAAGGCTCAAGTATGTAATGAGAAAAAAAATAACAATGAGATGCTGTTGCACAAAAACGATGATTTTAAGTGTTAAATGTAGAGAAATAATAATCTATCAATTAACCTACTTTAATAATAATTATTATATCATCAGTAGAAGTAAGTAAAGCAAAAATGCAACATGTAGGTACACATTATCAGCTAACTATAGTAGACTCACTGCAGGCCTCCATATAGTATATGGACTATGGACTCTATACATATTATTATTGAGTCAATAGCACCTTGATTCTTGTTGATGGTTACTTCTGTGTGAGGACAAAGGTAACTAGTTAAAGCTAATTTTAATGAAAAAAAGGTGCTACATTTGCAATTGCAAGTCATTTCTACTCATTAGCGCACTGTCATAATTGACACCGTCTACACATAATAACATATTGATAAAGGTTCATCGGATGAACACACATGCATAAAAGATGCATTGTTGTAAAACTATAAAATGAAAAACATACAAAAAAGTATACATAAGCCTCTTTACCTACATATATAAATAAATAGACAGTGTATAAAACAGTTAGGCTAACGAGGACTTGTAAGTTATTATGCAGACAAAGAATTTCAAACAAGCATGATTCTATTCTGAACCTACAAATGATGGTAATGTACCCATTGATATTTCTATCGAGAATGCTCTGACACATTCTATATTAGTCCCTTACTATACAGAGTTGGTAACATTCGCATAATGTTACCAGATGTAAACAGTAATTACTGTTCTGATGATGATGATGATAATAATAATAATGCGAATTCCTTTTTGCAAGCACTGCCCTGAAGGAAAAAAAATTCATTGAAACGATGAGATTTCGTGATAAGCAAAAAAAAGACAAATAAATGCTTTGTAATCGACAAGATAAAAACAGAGTCAAGTCAGGCTCGCGGTCGTAACAGATTACGCAGAAAATTAGCTAGAATTGCATGCAGCATCATGTGTGCAAAAATGCTTTGTCTACATGCGTTTAAATAATCACGTGTACTAATAGTATCACGTATATTTTATGTAACACTACCGCTATATAGCCTCTCTGATTACCTATTTACATGAAAGAGTAGTAAAAAAATACGCAAATTTGTAATCGAAACCGAACAAATTATTGCGTGACTAAAAAGAACATTTCAAATAGTAAAAGTAAAATAAATAAACTCTACCGAGTTAATACGATGAGCAATATTACTTTAACAACTTTATACATTGCATTGTCTTTGTACTTTCTGCCTATATAAGAGCTTATATATTATTTCAGAAAACCGCAAAGGAATAATGGCTTATATAAGCTGCATCAGTTGTTGTGACATAGCATACTTACAGATACACAATACAAAAACTTCATATTCATTAATTGGACAATTTTCTAAAGGAGAAATTATGTACAAAACCTTAAATTACACTGGATGCGCGTGTGTTCATGATTGTTTCATGTAAATTTTGTACATAAAATGATAATGCAAACTTGCAGAGCAAAGCAGAAAAGCATGTTATGTAAACAGTTGAGTTTGTAAATACGGAAAAGTTAATGTTATCCTAATGATGGACTTTGCCGTATATTTGCACCGGTAAAATAGAGAAAAACAGCTCTGCTCGGAATCACAACAGCGAAACAAGCGGTAGTCATCATCATTCCACAATAATAATAATAATAAAATGTTACATTCAATAAGAATTATGCTTCGCATTGTACTGTTAACCCTGTTTTTTTATCGATCGTACGGAACCCGTAGAATTTTATGATTATATATGCACAAGCATCCAGCCATGATAATCACTAACGATGATAATACTACCGTACTGATATTTTATCATTAATAGAGGTAACATGAGAAAAATCCTAATTACCATTTTAGTAGCACTACTACTACTATATGTACAGTATTTACTCTTTCGCATTTCAATTCAAGCATTTTCGCCCTCCCATCGTGCTTTAAACCAGAATTCTAGTTAGCACCTGGTTATTCTTGTCAAAATGATGGCAAAACTTTTTGTTTTAAAATGTCCCTCGTCCTTTTTGTAACTGACTGTAAAGGTTTAAGCGAACCAATTTAATACAAAGAACGAGCTTCCAACTCTCTTATTAATGTACCTATGTGTATGACACGTATTATTTTGCTGCTTGCTACACAGTCCTTTTCTCACAAATGATCGTCTGACTTGATTTGCCTGATTAGTGAATTGTAAAAAAAACTTAACTTTTTGGTACAAGGAGAACACGCTACTTTTAATGGTAACTCGGTGCTCTATAATAACAGCAGTGTGCTATATGTGAAGAAATTCTACATAGTATGCTTATGCATGACATTTACGTGAGATGACGGACTGACTATTGGTCTCGTCTCGTCTTTACTTGACGGCTAGAGAGTCAAGTAAAGTGGAAAAGTAACAACATAAAATTCATATGCACTGATTTCATCAATTAGTACCGTAGCATTTTCTAGCACCCCATCAAATAATCGGATCCAATTTAGCTTACTTGTAAATACTGCTGCAGTAGATGTGTCATGTCCTACTGACGTACAGATGTATATATGTATGTAGTATAAGCAAATGGTTATATGTATTCGTTCTACTCTATAATAATCTAGATATTGTGTATGAGGTACTGTTACACGATAGAAGGTTTACCCATTTTTGACAGGTCTACGAAATATATATCTTGCAGTAGTATATGTAAATACATACACAATAAAGCAAAAGAGACCTTGGAAAACAGTAACGTACGTACGGTATTTGAACCCACAAATACACAGGACAAATATGCACTTGCTACCTACTAACGGTATTTCTATTTTAGTATTTTGAAAGCCTACTGAAAAATTTATGCTTTTATACTCTCGTTGAATTAAAATGTTTTGGGACTTGTAGTAGTAGCTTGTACAAGGTAATTTTGTATTTATGTGGTGATCTGATCACCAAAAACGCTAAATGAATGCCCATGAAATTTTTCCTTTTCATGTACTTAAAGTTGTTTTTAAACAAGTTTTACTGGAACATGTGGAGCACATGCCAAAAAGTTGGGGTGAAGCAAGTTGATAAAAAAGGAATATCGCATTACACTTTATGACAATGTTTCAAACAAATGATATTTACAAATACAAATGGTATTCTTCTGTATCTCCTTTTTGCTTTAAATAGATGAAGTATTTTAAAAGGAAAAGGGAAAGCAAAATAACATGTCGCATATTTTTACAAGGGATTTGTAAGTGCAATTTGAGTAGTGTTAAATCAAGTGCTTGTAAAGATGACGATACATATTTACCACTGCTACGGTTGACAACACGTACACGAAAGTGGATCAGGTCAAATTGGTGATTCACAATCAGAGATTTTTGATGCCAATATATGTCCCACAGTTCTAAATGTACATACAAGCCAGTAACAGTACTATAGTGAGAGAGCAACATGACTTGACAAGTATAACATCATGAAGACGATCTGTATCAGTGCATATTACTGAATATGTAGGTATGCAATGAGATGTACGCGGAATAATGAGAATCGAATCTCAATTTCACTCTGCATTCCTTTCCAATTCTTTTTCCCATCTTGCAGAAATATGCAGGAAAAACAGAAAGGAGAAGGTTTTTGTCTTTCTTTCTTCTTTCTTCTTTCTTTCTATCTCTCGGCTAAAAATTCATCTCTTCTATTTCAATCTTTGATGACTGATAGGAAATGGAATCATGGCGTATGTGATGATTTTATTAGCATCATTGGCAATCTTTGGCTCTATGTAGTGTTTGCATAAGCATACATAGTTTTCATGGAAAGCATACCAAAACACATTATCAGTTTGGTTTGGCAGTCAGCACAACTCATGTCTTGTCTACTGCCTACATAAGTCTATCTATACAGAGAGTTCATTTATAACAGTAACATGCAATAATACAGAGAAAAATAATATTTAGGTATATATTATGCATAATAAAATGTACGCTTTTTTCATTTACTATAAAATAAATAGGTACATACTATATACATGAACGAATGCACAATAGTTATGTGCATAATGAATATTTTGGAGCCGAAATCTAGAAAGAAACTATTGCATTAACCGAACCGCTTCCTCTTCGTTTTCAAAAGACGTTCTAACATTTACACACACACCATGCAGTTAAGCCACTCTCATTCAAAACATGACTGAGCTGAAAAGGCAGGCAACTTAAGACTTGAGCCAAGAAATGCCAAGAGAACACGCACCAACCTTGTGCTCAGCAGCTCACCACTACTACTACTACTCAGCTTGTCCGTTATTATTGCCGTTGCAAGAGAGAGGAACGTAAAGTAAGGCTAAGAAGAGGAAGAGAAAAAAAAGTTTCAATACCAAAGCTAAGCCCGCTTTTCTTACCATTATTGCCTTGTATTGTTCCCTACACACATTCAAACTCACATTCCAATATTTTTGCCTGACCACCAATAATACCTATCCAATAAAGGGCCAGTATGTCTGCCTCCGGGTGCTTTATTATTATATTATTGATATAACCGTAAGGATTTGTACAAAATATGTGAGCAAGAGTGTGTATTTTCTTGAGAAAGAAATAAGTTCAACAGAAGGAACTTTTCCGTTATGAAATAAAATTTTAATGCTTTCGACCTTTGAAGACATTAACATCTATTTTTATCATTTTCTTTCGGTTGGGCGACACTTAGCAAAACGAGAAATAAAATGTAATACGTGTGAAGCCGAGTAGTTTTCTTTTCTTTTTTCAAGCCGCCGAACGGACCAGAGTCCACATGTCCTCTAGAGTACTAAGCAGTCTACATGATAGTTTTTGATTTTCTATGAAAAAAAAATCAATTTAGCCCTCCTAATGCTTTGTATGCTTTCTTCTATTTTTCCAATGTCCATTCAAGCACAAGGTTGTAAAAGATCTTACAAGTACTTTTCTACTATTCGACAATATCATCATCATCATCATCATCATCTTTAGCTTATTATTATGACTGTTATTTTTATTACTTTTATTTTTTTATACTCACTGTTTCAATCGGAAGAAGGTCCGTCTACAGTTGTAATAATAATAATATTTGCTTTTGGAGAAAACAGATTGGACGTTACCCAAGAAGAGAATGGTGATCCCAACCAAATGTTCTAGTGGATGCACACAACATTTCATTGAAATTTTATTATTAAAAATAAACACTAACAAGAGTTTTGCAATTTTGATGCTATCATTTATACAAACATTCTAATATTATGCCTATTCATGTTGGCAAACATAGTTTTCTGCAACTTTGAATTCAGTGATGATGATGGTTATTATTATTATTATATTCTTCTGTTATGCTTGCCTGATAAGCAAGAAAGAAGGTATATGAGAACATCTAAATAATAATAACGATAATAATAAAACTGGCTACAGCAATAACCACAAGGAATACTTTGTGCACACAAAAATGTTTGCATAGCCAAACTTCAACTCAACTCACATCCCACAACAATTTTGCATACTCATACAAATTCAATGTTATTGTTGTATAAAAAAATCCTTATTGGATTTGATTACCAAAAAGGATAACTTATTATATAGCAAACATTATTGTAAACTCACATGGACGTCCATAGAAATAGTCCGCCGTCCGTCGTCGTCGTCGTCGTTTTTTTAGACAGAAGAAAAACAACACAATATTTCAATCGTCTACACATGTATGCCTATGTAGAGAGTATGTGTGTACATTTATAGTAAACAGTCAGTCAGTCACTCACTCACACATACCCGTTTTGTCAAAACCCTTTTTTTCACACAACGATCGAGTAACAAAACACTGGCAAAAACACAAATATCCTGTTATGCGGGAGTAATGGCATTTTTTGCTCCCAGCTTGTAGCGTTAAAAAATCCTAGAAATTCTCACGGAATGGACACACAAAAAGTTTACTTTTTTTATCTGCACTGTTATCCTTAGCAGTACTTGTTAGATTTCATCTTCTTGGACAATAATATTAGGACCGGGGTATAAAAAGTAGGTCTCTTTTTGCTCTTTTTCTTTCTCTATCCTTCTGTTCTCTCTACTTACTTGAATTTGATCGTCTTCTTTCTTTACTCGTTTTGGGTTTTTAGAGTGAGTGGTCGAATGAGGTGCTCTTTATTATTATTTTTTCTCAAATGCAAGCTACACACACCAACTCAAGTCGAAATGAAATGGAATGGAGAAGTTCACATTCTCATCGACGATGATGCCTAAAAAAGCTTCTTTTCGTGGATTTTTTTACATCCTTCTTTCTTTCTTTCAGTGTCCCCAGTTTCTTTTCCATTTTTACTTAACTTACACACACAGCATGATGAGTGTGTGTCTCTGTCTAAGGATATGACCATGAACAAAGTAAAAATAAAAAAAGGAACCAAGCAGAAGGAATAACGAAGTACACACAACGACGACAAAGTCTCTTACAACTTGTCCGTAACACGTTCAAACTCAATCTGACTGCTAGTTCCAAAGAGAGGCAAGTCAACTACTAGCCACCATACCACTACCACCACCAAACACACAATCCACCATATGAACGAATCAGTCAGCTACGGTTAGAACAGCATCATCATCTCACATAAAAAGCAAAGTTGATAGTATGCATTCAGAATATAGAATCCCATCGTCCTCTATACTACAGGATTCACAATGCCTCTAGTTAGTCATCATGTGAATTGCGAATAGAGAAGACGGAGCAGAGAGAATACAGCATATCAACATGCAAGCATTACACAGAATATAACAAAGAAGAACACAACGTAACAAACACCAGCAACAAACACCATCTACTTCTTTTGCCGTTGCTGCTCTCTTGCTCCTCACACAGAGATTCACATTGAGAAATAATATCCCAAAGTATGTAGTAGTAGACGTTTTTCCATACACAATATTATTTTTCCTCTATAGATAGTTATATATCTACCCATACAACTACCACTACTCATGTTATAAGCATGTGAATTATATAAGAGTGCTAGTGATGTTTTCTGAGAGCGTTTTGTGTTGCTTCTTCTTTAAATGCTTGCCTGCTTGCTAGTAGTAGTAGTGCGCTGGTTTTGCTGTTCAAAACAGAAGAAGAGAAGAAGTAGAGTGAGCAGCAGCAATAGAAGTTGTTCTTTCTGTCTCTGGCTAGTAGTATGGTGTATGACTATGCATGCTATATTGCCTTCAGGATATCAGAGAGAATAACTGAAGTTGCATTTAAAGCTGACACAAACCATAGAGGCATGTGAATACTAGAACTACCGATATCTTTTTTGTGGCTTTTTAGTTGGAGGCTTGAATAGAAATGCGTATTCTGCTGTTGCTGCTGTGGTAGTAAGAAGAAGCTGGGATGATGTTGTTACTCTCTGCTACTACTACTACTGCTGCTGTTACCAATGATGGTGATTTTTTTTTGTAAAAAAGTCTCCATGTATTTTCTTCTTTTTCGTTGTACGAAACCCGTAGTCTATCTGAAAGCATCACACAAGGGAATGATTCTCCTCTCTTCTCACTTCTTTTCAGTAGACTCACAAACTAAACTGCATTTCATAGTATGCATATATATAAACTCTCCTGTCCTCGGATGAAACTCTTGTTTTCCACATAATCATTAGTTGGGCTTGCTCGTTGGCTTTGTTTGAATCAAAACTCTCTTGCTCCTTCACTGCCTTTTGCTTCTCATTTAGTGGTGTGGTGTGTGCGTTCACCCTTCCAAGCGATGTGTCATGAAACACACATGAACTTTCTTTGTCAATAATATAGTACTACTTCTTCTGATGTGTATAGTTTGCAACAAAGCAGGGCAGCTTTTGAGACAATAATACATAGGTGCAATATTAGCAAGCTTACTTAGTAGAAAAACAGCAAAAGTCAAGAGAAAAAATATTATGTTAGTATGCAGTGTACATGATTGTCGTGTGTGGTAAAACGTAACAAAGTCACCTATGGAATATATATATGCAGAAAACCACAAGCAAAGTTTGGCAGTTTGCTTTTAAAAAGCCAGCATAGCACTATGTCATTTTTAGTCAGCTTTACGGATAGACAAGGAGTCAGGTTAAATGTTTACAATAACGACACACAAAGAACTTATTATGGAATTATAATTTAGTGTTGTGATTCATTACTACTACTGTATACTAGAATATGCGTGCATGAGAGTAAATACAATTTTATGCCTACACATATTTTTTTGCTGTTGTAAACAGCAACCATCCTCATATACATTTTTTTCTCTCTTCTCTCTCTTTTTCTAGCGTCTTCGTCTTCTTTTTGGTGGTAGTAATTGCAAAAAGACGATATGACTCCTCTCTCTCTCTCTCTCTCTCGCTTTTTATGTCGTTTTTTGCTAGTTTTTTAAACGAAATGACTTCTGCACTGCCTTGACTTTTTTTTTCTTTCTTGTTACACCATCCATTATCACGCTATTAGTAAGCAAGCTGGGAAGAAACGAAGCGAATCTTTTAAAATCAAATAGAAAAACAACACTGCGACTGTGAGCACATTACATCTTAGCAAGTTGTGTAGTAATTGTGTGGAAGACGACAAAGGAGATCCACTCGAACAGAGTAGACTAGAGAGTAAGTAAAAAGTTATTTTCTTGTTGTTGTTCTTCTTCTGCTGAAGTTATATGGATAATATAGAAATGGAACACGCTTTGCTCACTATATAGTCTTATTTGTTGTCTCGTATATGTCACATATTAGCATAAAAGCGTACTACTGCATCTGTAGTAGTAGTACTTTTTTACATCACCATCAAGTGGCACGGAATTCAGTAGGATATGATGCAGAGCATCGTAAACTTAACTTATTATTATGGTTATAGGTGTGGCATGTTTTTGGTGGATAGAGCAAAAACTTTATGATGATGACGGTTTTCTGATTTTCATTCACTTGTAAAACTACTACCAACTAAAATTTGCCTATGGGTAAATGCAACAAAAATATTCCATCATTTTGCTCCTTTTTGAGGTTAGTCAGTTTATAATATTATTATGACAATGATGAACACTTTTGTGCTTGTTTACTTCTTTTTTCCTATCTGGAAATGAAGCATTTACAAAAAAATGCAAAGAAATGCAAGACAGAGAGAGAGAGAGAGAGAGAGAGAGAGAAACGGTCAATAACTTCCAAGTATGTAGATAGTTCATGTCAGTAGATTTCCTCTTTAAAACAACGTTCTCCACCTGATCAAGTGTATCTGTTTGCGGATGTCATTGTGCGTGTAGGTATTCTCGTAATCGTCTGTATAGCATGTGTAGCTGTAATATTAGTTCCAATTTGAACTTACAACATACTCAAGTTGCAAACACGATTCGTTGAATGGACGGATGATTGTGAGGTTGAAAGCAAAGTTGAAGGATAGATAGATAGTCATGTAAAACCTTGTAAAAGTTTGTCTACCTTTATCGTTTGGCTGCTGCAAAAGGGGCAAAACAACATCCTCATTTTTTTTCTTCTTCCTTCCCTACCCAACAAACAGATAAGTGCATCTGTTGTGTCGTGGTGTGGCTTAGAAAGGGAAAATACCATGTAAGTACAACAATAGGTGAACTTATATCAGTTTTTTTTTGTAGAAATGTGTTTGCACATTCCATACCTTGCTAAACGAACTGTGCACAGTTCTTTTTATCATAATAATAAAAACTGAGGTTGGTATTATTTCCTCTCCGTTCACATGTACACTTTCATCATCATAGTCAGCCAGCACCACAGGCTGCTTTTTGAAAACCGGAATGGTGTTTAGTTAGAAAATGGCAAAACATGGGCAGAATATTATGTTTTTCCCTACTCGTTTCACTCCTTTTGTTGACCTATCTTTGTCAATAATTTGAAATAACAGTACACTCAAGCTTTCTCATTTTTTACAGTTTAATCATGCCGGTATTCTATGCGCTTTGATTTTGCTTTTTCCCTTGTGTCGTTTCTTTGTAGCTTTTGCTACTTACTTTTGAGTGACTCTGTTGTAGGTATTGCTGTAGAATGCAAAGCAATTTTTGCTAGAGATATGGATGGATGAATGGAGTGACGTAAACACGATAGGGAGCAAATTCTTCAGTCAATAAAAGGATCAGCAATTGGAGCATCAATTTTGAGTCTCTCCAGTTGAATACTCAAGCATATGAAATTTTTTTTATGATACTACTACATGTACACATTTAAATAAGTCTGGTTGTTGTGTATTTCATGATATGGTACTTTATTGGAACGGTTTTATTTAGTAACTCCACTTTTCTGATTCGCCTAAAAAAAACTAGATAAAAATAATAATAATAATGATATAAAATATAGAGCTTACCCATACTATTTATAGCTTGTTGATGATGATAGAACTCCTTTTAAGATAAAAGGAAGTTGATCATTTATAAAGCCCCACTTATAAATACTTTCTTGGGATTGACTTGTGATATCGTTACACACTCATGGATTTTTACTTTTTTTAACTCACGTTGCAAATTCTTTATGAAAAAAAGTTTGAAGACTTTTTTTTCTCGCAAAGCCTTATAAATCCTTTCTACAAGTAGTAAAATCTCATATGGCACACCACTCTACAATAAAAGCCTTATACATTTCAACCACAGAGATGCGACTTATGTGCTTCGCCACATACTTGTTATTTCCATATATTGCCCCTTCCGCCTTAAAAAAGTGTTAAAAACAGAGCAAGTTGAGTGTGTAGGCAGAAAGTAAAAAAAATGTAATTTGCAGTGCATACAATATAATCCAGTATAACAGTCATATAATACAAGCAAGAACAAAGAGAAACAGCAGCAGAACCAACAACAACAACAACAAAAAAAAATGGATGCAAAAATAGACGTGAGTGTAGCATTAGGGTGATTTTATTTTATACAAATGCGCACATACAAAAACACAAGAGTATTATAAGAAAACAGCATGGTTGAAAAGTTAAATTTATGCAGCCATTTTGGGCTCTTTAGCAAAAGAATTATATTACAATAAAAAAATACGTATATATTTGCAGTAAAAGTTTTCCACTACGCTAGAATTGCTGTTTCTCCACATCTTCTTTTTCTGCGGCTGACGGAAAGCTAGAGGCAAGGGAAAAAAAAGAGGAAGCAGACAGGCGGACGGCGAGCAACAACCAAGACGAGAAGAGGAAAGTGAAAAAGTATTAAGTACGTGTGCAGTTGAAAAACAATATATTATACGAACCACGCCGTGTGTATAATGTATATTCATGGCATGAGAGTAGAAAAAATCTTTTCTTCGTTTACTTTTATATTTTTCTCCTCCCTTTCCTTCCTCTCGCGTTTTTAACACAACAGAAAAAGATTTGGTTAGTTTTTTGGCTTGAAGAACATTCAAACATTATTCTTCACCATGCTTATACGTATTTTACACAACTCGCGTTGAGCTGTGCAGTTCTCTCCCTATAATAAAATATCGCTCAGTTTTAAAATCAACAATGGCAGTCAGCAGTGTAAATGTGTAAATGGGAATAAAAAGTCATGTATATAAAAGTAAGCACCAAGCAATAAAATAATGAATGCAGAAACGAATATGCAGAGTACCTTTTTTATCTTGACTGATATTATCACCATTACTATCACAAAAGTCGTGATATTTATTACAGTTGTATTTATCCTGATGTAGGTGGTGGTGAAGAGACAACAACAGTATGAAAGGGTGCTAGCGTAAATATTGTCGTTCTTTTAAAAATGAAAATAAATACACCCACTAACCAGAATAAGTACATAGTAGATAGGACACTCCTTTGTAAATTTGCTGTTGTTGCAATAAAAATAGGCTTTTAGTGTATTTTTTTATATTTCTTTGTTTCATGCTATTTTTCATAAATCCATGCATGCTCACGTAGTATGTACATGTCTATATATATTGTAGACACTTAAACATCATATATAAGAGTAGAGCAGCATGTAGTAGTTATAAATAATAGCATTACAGTTAAACTGCTTATGTTATACATCTAGTCCGGTATATGTACATACATACGTGTACACGTACAACGTATATATTCATCCTATATTCCACTATTCTTATTACAAATCTATTTCTAATGATGTGTCGTACCATAGTATACCAGCGTATAATCTCTTTCTCTTCTTTGTTTTCTCAAAACATGAGGAATAAAAGCCTGGGCAATGAGAGAACAAAAGGTTCTAAAGTTTTCTGTCTCCATTTACATTGACTCCTTTTTGAAAGTGGCAAAAAATATGAGATGAAAACAACGCAAAAAGTTTTGTGTGTTATTTTTACTACCTATTTACCACCGCGTACTATGATTATAATATCGCAAAACGAGAAGACACAAAAAGGGTAAACTGCTAAGCTGGAGTTTGTGTTCTCTCAGCTGGAATAAGAGTAGTGCTCAATCAAACGTTTATACTTTTGTATACCTAAAGTTGTGCTTAGTAAATAATAGGGGAAAAGTAAAGACTTTCTGAGAATTGTTGTGCTATTTTCTTGGCGAATGCCGACGGAAGTGTTGAGTAATACTGTACATCTTAATGGTACATACTACATCCTATGGAAAGCAGGCAGAGATAAGATAATCTATTGTTCATAATAATACTACTCCTGCAAATATCATGGAGGGGTTGTAGTAGCATACAATCGTTGCGTTCCTTTATGGACCATGGTATTTACTGGCAACAAAATGGCCTTTCATCATAATCTCCATCGTAGCTTTTTGTAGTGTTTTCTTATGGAGAAAAATGGATATGGCTTCATTTCTCTCGACTGGCGGATGTATCAATTTATTTCCGCTTGAGTTGATTAGGTACATGTTGGTTTCTCTCATGGAATGATTATCGTTTCAGGTATTCATGCACACATTTTCATTCCATTTTCAGGCAAAACACTAGACTATAGCAAGACTTATATATTTGCATAAAATTTTGCAGGTAATTATTCCTCTAATAATTAGTAAATATGCAGATGCGTAGATACATTATCGTCATTATTTAGAAACAAGCAGGAATAACTGACTATGAATCTGCTGCAGCTTCTACACATGCACAGTTTGTACTGGCTGTAGATAATTAAAATAAGCAGAGAGGTAATGATCCTCCTGAGAACCTGCTCAAATGTGAAAAGAAACCAAGCAAGGAGAGTATATAGATACTCGTTAAATTAGAGATTTCACGTTTCTCGTCGAACCCCTGAGCTGTGGAACTGAAACCGGAATAAAACATGGCTTAATCTCCTTACTTTTCATTAGAAATGTTTTCATATCTACTTATTACGTCCGTTTTACCGCATGTTTTCAATAAAACTAGTTAGATAAATCTGTTAATGTATCTATGAATATTTACCTTCAGGTCAGGTGTAAATATTATGGTGAGAAAATGACTCACTCTGCTGATCTACCAAGAATTTTAAAAACACGGTAGACTGGATGTCAGCGTGTGAACAAAAATAGCTTGAAGGCAGAATAGGAAGAATGCATAGGTAATTTGCTCTTCTTGGAATATAATAATGTGTGGTTTCTGAATGAAGTGAAACACTTTAAAAACCCAGTAAGCAGACATTTACGACCATGTTGGCATTTTATCGTATAAATAAATTACAACTCAAGTATATTTGTATATTTTTCAATACTATGTGTGTATAATATACACACAAAATACAATATCATATTGGACAAGGTCCAAAAGAGTTCGTCAATGTACTTAACACCACAGTGAATGATCACCATAACGTGATGATGATGATGATGATGATTTTTTTTTCTTTCGCTTCGATTACCAAAAGGATATATACAATAATGAAAGTGCATGCATAAAAACGTATGTATATCTTTCTCCCTGTTTTTAAAGATTGCTTTCAAGCTGTCCGTGACAATACACCGTAATATTACTTTTATTTTCCCATCTTTGCCACTTTACTTTATACGCTCTGTCTACTGGTATACGTAGTTAGCTGGTCTTCCATATTATTTTGCTTCTCCATTCCATCTCGTCTGCTACTTGTTAAGCATCATCATCATCTTACTCAGGTCCAAAAATATTACTCACAGGAAAAAAGAAAACTCACTTTCTCTCCAGCAGTAGTAGCGTGACAAGGGTACAAAAACACTGGCGGAAGGCACATACAAGGAAAAAGTTGGTATTTTCTTCACCGCATTCAACATTCTGTGGCAAGAATACATATTGCAAACAATATATTATTATTGCAATGCGTGCTAGTAAGTACGACGACGTATGATATGTGGAAAACTCTGTGTGTGTAAAGGAAAAGATGAAGTGGTTGTATTGAACAGGGACGATAGAAGTGCATTAGGCACTACTACTACCACTACATAACTATACTATAGGTTCTTGATCATTTGGATATAACCAAGCCATTAAAACTGTGTATACATGACACATGGAAAATTTTTTTGTAGAAAGTTAGAAACTTTCCTTTCGGTGAAGGTAGGCACTTAAACCAAAAGTATACCGCACACATATAATAATAATAATAATATCACCTATAGGCTATTTATGTGGCTAGAAAGTTAGTACTCAATATTGTATTTTTTTTTTCTTCCACGCTCCACTTGCTTTTTTTCCTGGTGTTTTCATTTGCTAGCCCTATGGAATATTTCAGTGAATGGCTGTAAGAGTTTTCTTGGAATATGGCCCATGTCTGTGGGAGAAGCAAATTTTCAAAGCTGCTCTAACTTTGTTTTCTTCGGGATAATGATCTTGTTCTTGTTTCATACATATCACGCAGTACCAATCTTGTCTTGTAGTAACTTGATTAGCTAGATGATGACACGAACGATGTTAAATGCATGTAGGTAGGCATATACATAATAATAATAATAATCCTCGCTCCAATTTCCTGGAAACGTGTATAGATAGCGAGTAAAAGAGTAATGGTTTCTCATCTGATATCACATTACCCTTTATCCCGCTTCTTTCCATTTTATCACCACTGAGTATATTGTACAAGTGAAATTTCAGTGTCTCAGTGTCTTCATTAAGATAAGTGGAATATGCATTTGCATTCAGATTCGGAAAACAAAAATGGAGCGATTTAATGGAAGAGAAACAGGCGAGATTTCGTACACGTATTTGAACATTTTTTTTTTGTTTGGCTCCGTGAGATTGCTTTACTTGGAAGTATTGCCGCTTTTTTCTTCGTCGGAAATCAACTAGCTGTATGCGTACTTATATTGACAGCCACTTTCAGATGAAACTGCGACAGAGCGATTTCCTGCAATCGTACTCGTGATTTAAAACTTTTAGCGAGAAAAGAAGAGAGCTTGTACCTATATATGTCTCCAACACGCACACACGCTATATGACTGCATGAACACGTGAACATTAAGGCAGTTGATATCAAAGACAGAGAGAAGAACCGACAAGCGTACACCTAAATAAGTGAGCGATTGTACAGCTTTGTGCAGAGCTATAAACTGGCAGTGATATCCAACGCCGGTTTAATCGCCATTATCATTCTCTGTATGATGACATGATAGCGGATAAACTTTCCTCGTCCTTGTTGATAGAGTTTTGTAGCATCAAAGGAAGAAAGTAGTTGATCGTCATCGTTCTTTCGTTCGTTGCCTTCTTCTGAAGAAATATCAAATGACGATTATGACAAGCGGAGAAGGAAACAAAGGAAGGAAATACGTACTTTTCATTGGAGTGGAGGAGATGTTGTTGAGCTTTGAATAAAAGTAAAGTAGTGCATGGCTTTCTTTGTAAACACATCAAAGCAAAAAGCTGTCAAGAGTGCTTATTTACTCTTTGCCAACATTAGCAGAAAGAAGGAGAATGCTTAAAACAGTGTGGTGTGTTTATTTCCGCTTCCAGAGGAAGGCTGGCATATCCCATTCCTTTGCTTTCATATTTGCGGCGCTACACTACTGTTGGACCTATGCTAAATGCAGCAGAAATAGGAATCACAGTACTTTTTTTGCTCAACTGTAAAGATTGGTAAAGCATAAATCTGCATCTGACATTTTTCTGCAAAATTATTTCAGCTTTCGAATGATGAAAGAATGTGGTGCTGAGCTAAGAAAGCTGCAGTTGCAAAAACAAAAAGATGACATTGCGTGACATGTTGTTCATAATACTATTCGATAAAAGAGGTTTAAAAAGTCAAAGATACGTAGACTGTAAACAGTAATAGT
>JAHZMZ010004271.1:0-10880 GCA_027743805.1 Lepidocyrtoides sp. E14 | reverse complement strand
CATATCAAACATTTTTTGGACCACTAGCGGCGTTTAAGTCACGCAAACGAAGGTTGGGTTTCTGAGGGTTTACACTCATCTAGTTTTACATCAATTAATTAATGGAACAAAAGAATAAGCTGCAGATTAAATTACACGAATTGTAAATTGCTGCTGCACTACGAATGTGACTTCATTTTGTAAACATGAATACTAGAACTCATGTGGGATACATACAAAAGCAAAAGGTCATAAAACAATTATGTTATGTGTTTGTCTACACCTTTCGTTACTCATTTCCTAAATGGATTTTTCGACACTGGGATTGTTCTCTCTTGGCATTTAGTTCTACTTATTTTGGTGATCAATGCTAGATGGAGAGGTATGGTCGAGAACTCTGAAAACAAAATTGTAGTTTCAAATATATCAATACCATTTATTTAAACATTATTTTAATACACATTGTCGTCAATGTCAATAAAATTGTAATTATTTCTTCACCTCGGAGAAGAGCGGTTTACAAGAAGAAGGTGTGTATGAAGCACTTTACAAATGCTAAACTATATATACTATTTAAAATCAAATGAAACCTTTCCCATCCTCTTTCCATATTGAGAGAAAATTATTTTAATACAAAGCATTATACCAAGCATTAAATAAAAAATGAAAAGTATTAAAAAAGATGTCTGCTCTCGTCTATTTTCTTTACATTTATTTACCTATCCGTGCGTTTGGCAAAATGGTGTGGAACAACACATCCATTCAATGTTATCATGAATATACACATAGATACTTAACTGCAGCTGGAATGATTAGAGCCATATGGTATTACGTAAAAGATAATAGTGCCTTTTTTATTTCTTCTCCTCATTCTCTTCGTTTCCTCCTTGCACATCTTACACTAGGTACCAGGATTTTGTTTCAGGTGAAAGTTAAAACAGGCCGTTTCCCACAATAAAAATCCCTCTAGAAAAGAAAACAAACAGTAGTTTTCTTTTCCTGCAAACCTTCCCACTTCACGCTTATGATGCCAACTACAGCTATACGGCATGACTGTAAACTGCCATATAAACCAACAACAATAATATTGTTCATGCTCCACATTACTTGAAATGGGCAAAAAGGGCACGAACATTATTACCAATTTGTACGAAAAAAAACAAGGAATGTTGTTGCCGATGATGATTAGGTTAGCCGCTCCCACTGTCCATTTTTTTACGTACAGAAGAAAGAGAAGGGAGCAAGTAACAACAACAAGAAACAGAGTCAGTGTGAGTGGTTCAACATTTTGAGTAATATTTTGTTATATTATGTTTTCAGTGCAGGGTATTGAAGCATCTTTTTTCCCATCATCATTCTCCTCCTCCTTATGGAGCCAGCTGGTCCATCATTAATTTTCTCATGCTATTTTGTTCTTTCCCATTTATTTTTTGAGCAACACACTCCACTATTCCACATAATATAAATAATATACACAGTAACAACAACAACAGCCGCAACATCAACAACAACCATTATTATTGTCGGCATACATGCATCATCGTCATCCTCTCTTTCTCCTTATTCTCCTCCTCCTTATCTCTATCATCAAAATGAGGTAGCACAAGAAGCAGGAACAATACCATAATATATATCTAGTAAACACAAAAAAACTATCATCGTCAGCCTTCTTCCTCATCATCTTCTTCATCCACCTTGCTTGCATTTAATTGAACAATGGATTACTACTTATAAAATAAATAGATGGACAATGCTCACGAACGAAAGAACATTCTCCTTCGTTGTTCAAAGTGCAATCTTATTTTCCAGTAGATATAGAAAAGCAATCTACAACACACGTACGGTTTACCTGACGAACCATTAAATACTTTGGAACAAGGCACTTGAATGAGAGATAGGAAGAGAAAGTGTTTTTTTACAGAAATGGTGAACAGCAAAAAAAAATGTTATTATCACTATTTTGTATTTTTCTCATTTCTTTCGCATTTTGTATTTTGTCTATGCTTCTTCCAAACAGACGCTAGTAGCAGAAGAAAAGGATAGGGAGAAAGAAAGAGTTGTGTGGAGGAACCTATGTACGTGCTTGCATACTTTTCTGTTGTTAAGCTTTTTTAAACCTATCACAATGTACTTACTTACCTACTACAAAAACTACATTCCAAAATGAAGAACAGAGAAATAGCAACTGCAACTGTAATCCCACCTGTTCATCTTAACTTACCATCATTTTTTTCAAACTGGAATAATAGCAAAGAAAGTTTAAGTAGGTATGTATGTTGGTTGAACAGGTAATAATTGCCTTTTTTCAGAACTGCAAGGAGCAACAGTAATAATGGTTCTTTTATTGCGTGCATTATCGTAAAAGGGTATACATAGTTATTATTGGGAATTGGGGATGAGTAGTGTTTGTTTGTTGCATGTTTTCTTTCAAGTTTGTATTGTTGTTCCAAAATATGAAATTTTTTGCATCTGTGTCAAATTGAATACATTTGTAAAGTGTATGGTAGGGAGTAGTAGTTGGTAACACAAAGTATTTGTTACTACAATCCACCGATTTAGTTGATTTTCTTAAAGCAGCTTAAAGAATAAAATCAAGATGATGATTAATTTACAAGGAAAAGGGTGAGTTACGCAAATACTCAGATTGAAGTTAGTGACCGTTGAAGATTGACAAGGGAAAAAAATCACGATTTTGATATTGACAACGACGAGAACTTTTGAGCCTTTCTTTAATACTGACAGTTTTGCTGTTGGATTTTGATTGGCAAGTAAAATGCGAAAGTGCAAGCTTTGTAAAAAAATCAACACTATCTACCTGAAAGCCTCATTATTTTTTGATTTTTTCAAGTACTCCACAATCTTACACGCTTTCAACTTTCATTCATTGCACAACAACTTTCAACATACTTTGTGAAGACCTTCACTCTTATGATGAGATTGATGCGAATGAAAACGTGAAATGTAAATGTGTACACAATTGGGAAAAAGTTTGGTTCATTGTGAAGCAAGACTGGTAACTCTTCCAAGAGCTAAATATACATACATATGGCATGATGTACTAAATAAATGTAAAACTAAACTTTTATGAAACACATTTAATACATATTGTAATAAAACTCTTCCTCGCTTCCTTAACTATTTATTTTTTGCTATTATTAATAATAAACTAGCCCTTAAATAAATAACCTTGATGTGACTTCAATAGTAATGCTTCCAATGAAATCGAAATAGAACGTGTTTTGTGTATTTATTTTACAAGGACTAAAATAAAATAGCCGAACAAAAACAGGTTTTTTTATCAGCAGCACAGCAACATGCGCAAGTAGTAGAAAACATTGCTAAATCCTAGCTCCCTCGTAAGTAAATACTAAAGTTGGTGTGGCTTTAGTCAGTACTCCGTATAGTAATAATAATAATAATAATATAATATTGCTCACTCACGACAAATACTTGCTCTGGAAAAGGTTGAAAGAGTATCAAATGAAAAAGGAAAGTGCCAAGTAAGAAAAGAACAGACGCTTCTTCAGAATACAAAACAAGACGGGTTGCAGCATTTTGTTGCTTAGACATATGAAATACATCTAGAAAATATATAACTACTATAATGATACATATACCGTCGTATAATATTAAACAGGGCAAACAGGAAAGAGGAAACTTGCGATAAACAAAGCAAAAAAATCTGAACTAATGATCATATTGACCATGTAACATTTAAAAAGGTCTGAGTGGGTATTCATGAATATATGAATTTTTTACACAAAATATTGCTTTTGCATTAGGCTCGGGGATTGTGCTATAATAAAAATGAAACCGAAAAACCTTCCAGCTGGTGTCGTTTAATGTTTTTGTCAAGTTTTAAAATATATTCGAGATTTGATGAGAGAAAAGAAACAAAATGCAAAGAAAAAGTGTTCCGAATGTTGACAGACGGACGGGACAAAACTAAGAAACTTGTTTTTTTATTTATTTCCAAACGAATAACAATAATATTGTGGTTTTATAATGTCTTCGCTACATCAATATTGCTTCCACTACTGCTGCTCCTCCTGATCAAAGTAAATTTGCCATAAAAATATCTACGCGGATTTGCTTGTCTGATTCCATTCCAACACCTCTCGCTTGCTCCACCAACTCCATCCGTTCTCAATAAAGCTTTTACTCCCATTACATGTTTCTTTTTCTATTTTTTCCCTCTTGTTTGTGTTACGTGAAGCCACTATTATTGTTGTTGTTACTATTGCTGTTAGACTTCTCACTCTTCTCTTGATGCTGTTGCGGTCTGCCACCTTTATACGTTTTGTGGTTTTTTATTATTTTATATTCTCTCTCTCTCTCTCTCTCTCTCCATTTACTTTTGTGTAGGGGACAAAAAGCGCACACATGATCAAGTATGTAGGTATGTGTATTATATTATATCTAGTAGACTGACTGACTTGAGGCAGAGAGGAATTGGAAAAAAATAAGTGGAGGAGCGAACTCCAGCAGAGAAGCACTAGTAGTGGTCCCTGGCCTTCATTGACTTTACTTGGTTGTCCTTTCATTATATAACTGGCTCCTAGAGTGACCGGTGGTGTGGTGGTGGTGGTGGTGAGTCCGGCATTGCTGCTGTTGTGAATGTGAGCGGTTTCACGTGTTTGGAAAGTTTGATGAGTTGATAATATTCGTTTTCTTTTATTCCTATTTCTACTTGAGAAGGGTAGCCATTCCGGGTAGTAAATAATACGTCCAGAGAATGAATGTTGTTGGTAGATGCGTGCATGAGATGATATAAAATAAGCTTGCTATTACAACAACAGTAACAAGATGGAATAGTACAGTGAAGAAAAATACGGAGAAGGAACGGAATGTTCACATTATAAGATAAAAGATACAGTAGAAATGGATCACAGACTAAAATTATTTTAGTAATTCATAGAAATTGTACGGTTTCACAATTTTATATAATGCAAAAGTAAGTATATAAAATAACGTACATTTTTAAAAGATTTTTTTTTATTCTAGAAACAGTGAACTGACTGTAAACTTGTCGTAGTTGTGCTGGTGCATTGCTGGAATAACTGGGGTGAACGCATGCATGACTTTGTATTTACTGAATGAATGCGTCCCACAGTTGCTTTTTTCTCTATTTCTGCAGCAGACCCGAACGAACGCTACATCAACCATAATACTCTACTTGTGTGCCACAGTAATAATAAATAACCAATATCGGGAATACATACATTTAAGTTGAATTGGATTTGATACCGGTGCTCCTTATACAACTTCAGTATCGTTCCCACCATCAACAACAGCTAAAAGTATCATTTCCACTACTGAAATAGCCTTCAGAAATGATATCGGATTTGCTTCCAAGTACAAACTAGTGTCGTCGACTTTCTAAGCCAATGAATGAGTGAAAACTCGCTTTTTTTCCTTATTTCACTTTTTTTGTGACATTTTCTCTTCTGCTTTCTTTTCACATACAATGAAAACCAAGTCTCAACCAGCCCTGTGAAAAAAAAAACTCTCATATGATTTACAGTAATAACGGCAACGTAAGAATCTACGTTTGAGTTTCTACTTGAAAATTTATTATCAAGCAGAAAAATACATAATGTGTTTTGTGTATGTTTATTGGTACATAGCATCACAGCAAAATGCAATTTACTCATCGTTCTACTGGTACAGTGAGTGGTGTGGGGGTGCTCTTGTAAAAAAAATGTTTTTTGGATGTGGGTTGGTGGTGCTGATTCCTGTGTGTGGTAAACGGTTTTTATTTTTTTATTTTTGTGTTTTTGCTGAGTAGCAAATGCTTGTAGTAGTAGTAGTAGTGTCTAATGAGAATGAATGTTCTCTGATGATTGAGCGATCAGACTCAGTTAAAAAAATCCTTTGTGGTCGACATAATGGAAATAGATTATCCCCGCAGGGACTCATCTCGCATGGTTTACTTGTCAGCAGCTCACTCACTCAGATAGCTTTCACAACTAAACAACCTACGTAATACTATCCTCAAAAAGTACATGCATTTCACTACCATAATAACAGTAATATAAACTAGGGGTAATCTCAGAACACAAAATACCTACAAAAAAACAATGTACATACACGCTACTAGTTAGATACATTCATACCAACCACATTTTCTATCAACGCTAATTCACCATTTGCCTACGTAGTTATGTGTCTTGTTTTCTTACTGCTACTGCTACTCCCGTAGCAGTCACAAACCCAACAACCATTATTGTTATCATGAAGATCATTGCTGTTGCACAAAAATACCATTACTTTTATTGAATAAAAAAAGGCATTTTGCTAACTACACGGTGTGGTCTCCAGCCAAGATTTATGCAAACTGATTTCAAACAGTATTGAATTATAATATCTATGCATTATTATTCTGATAAAATGTAAAAAAGAAAATGATCGTAATAGTAATACATTTTTTGATAAAAAAAAACTTTAGGAATATTTCGAGCCTAAAAATAAATTCATCATTGCATCATACCTCGCCATTAAAAACATTACTCTCACATGAAACCTTTGTAATGTAGTTCGGAAAAAAAGTGAGTCTACCTTCAGGGTAACATCAGCAATAGTCAAAATTAGTCACTGTAGCAAACTCATAATTCACGTTTTTCACTAAACTTTTCATCTCATCATAATAAAGCATTTTTGCAAGTTGGCAATATTTCACTTCATTTCCCCAAAATGTGCCTTGTTGGTTGACGGTATTTACCTGACATTGTGCATTACGGTACAGTAATCATCCGTTTGCTACCTTCCTACAGAAAAAAAATTTATAGCCTAGAAAGAGAAAGGAATGAGCAAAACATTACCTTCAGCGAGATCATCATCATCATCAACATCATCCCAGCAATATTTCATTCCTTAACACAAAACGTTTTATCTAATTACCGGTGGTATGCAATCATGAGCGTAATGTAAATGGCTCTGGCGATATTTTATGCTTTTACGGAGATATGTATTTTTACAAGGAAATTTGTGATAAAAGCGTATTTTCTACATGGGTACCTACCTACTACAGCCAAAAAGCCAACACAATATAAGTAACAGCCGTAGTTTCATTGTCATCACGGCTTGCAAACCGCTTGCATACCTACCATGCGGAAACGTATCACAGCACTTAAAGCAAATAGATAATGTATGTACATTTTTTGTGTAGGTCTGTGGTGGTGAGAAATTTTATGAAACATTTGATGTATTTATTTATTTCTAAAATGTTCCTTACATTGCTAAAATAATCTATGGGATAAGGTATTTTGAACTCTAGAATAACTAGAATATACCACCGCATATTTACATGTTTTTGATTAATCATCACGGGTAAAAGCAATTTTGTAAAAAAAACTGTAATAAGGATGGTAGGAAATGAATTATTTTTGCATGTACAACATCGTGCTGATGAATTACAAGAAACAGCAATCTTTAGATTAGATACATGAAAGGCATAAATGTTACACCTACATGAGTTGCGTACCCCAGAATATTACGCAAAACCAACGCATTTTAATTGTAAGTTGAAATGTTGTTTACAAAAGCGTTATACTTTTATCAATACATTTTAATGTTTTTTTGTCGTGAGAAGCTCTTTGTTAGTATTCTAAACTAAGCTTTGCAAAGCAGACCAGAAATACGCACTACACAGTAGGACTACATGATTTTTATGGTGTGTCCCCACAGCAATAAGGTGTAACTAGTGGCGATTATACCAGGTCCTCGTCCGAGTTATTACTGTTAGGTTTTGCGCAAACTGTTTACAAACATAGTTTTCATGATTTATCTCCTCTTACACTTACAATGCATCGCCATGTTTCCATATTCCATTACTAAGTAGCTCAAGCTTCTATTTTCAGCCAACCCAAAAAATGAAACAATAAAATAAATAAACAATGACAGCTAGCACAGTAAAATAATGGTGTAAAAGGATCACTATATACATTGTGAATTTACATAGGCATTTAGGTACCTACAATTATAGTTGAAGGCACATTCATGCATGTTGTTATTTTTCATTTGCATCTCATGAAATATGAACAATAATGCCGTCACTGTAATAATAACAATAATAATAGCATTGTAAGATGCCATGAGAAATATGAACAAATTATTATTACTTCTTGGTTCCTTTCTACCAGGCATATTAACTACAACAATGCTTCACCCATTCAGTTTTTCTGTGCATAAAAAACAGCCATCAATCTGAAATACCCAAGTACTTTGTTCATGACTTGGTGTACATTAAGATAGTAGTGTACATGTACATGCATCATCCCCAATCTAAAATAATTTTCCTTTTCCAGTTGTAAGAAATCCAATTTGTAGACAGACAGATGACCTACAATTTTTTTTTGCTCTCTGTAATACCATGTGCTTATCATCATCATCACCTTTATTGCTGCACTGGTCTTTACGAACTCTGCTGAACTGCTTATTTCATTATGATTGCAGCTATTTGTGCTAAATGCGTGTAAAAGGATCATTTACCGTGTAATATAGTCATATAAACACTAACGCATGTTTTCTTCCATGAATACAAACAAGCGCAACACAACAACGAGCTGGAGTGCTAAAAAGGAAAAAAAAAACAACGTGGCGTGTAAAAAATGGCTACAGTTACCGGAGAAGAATGAAGCAAAAACATGTGTATATTATTACTCTGATACCTCTGTAGAAAATGTTTTAATATTACGAGCAAACAGCTAACAGCATCGCATTTCGTTCCTTTTTTTGCGCTTTTGCCTCTAGTAATCTTGCATAATTATATGGTGTACACTATTATTGTGCAGACAGGTAATGTAATGGATGATGATGGGTTTAAGAAGATGGTTCTTTTCCTTGTGCTTCTTCCTTTTTCTTCTTCTTCTGAATACTACGGCCTTGTCTTGACTTGCCTTGTTCAATAAAATATTCATACCTACACAAACAAGTACTCATTTCTTATACCAGATCTGGTGCAGCTTATGTGCTAGATGTAGGGTCGTCGTCGTCGTCGTGTGCTGTTGTTATTACGGCTGTTTTTTATTTATGTATATACCCTTTTACTACTACCTCACCACCAACATATCTCTTTATTGATATTGTTATTATTTTGATTATAGTTCATGCCTTGCAGTTTATTCATTTTTTGTGGTGGGGATGTATTCATGTACTGAACTTGGACATACTATAATGCACTCACTGTCAAAACAATCCCTGTCTGAAACGTTGCCATATATGGAGGAGTGAATACTGGCTATTCAATTTATCCGGAAAATAAGCAAGATAAAAAAGGATTTTGTATTTTCTCGAAAATTTCAACTTGTTCACTCTCATCATCAGTTTCAATGCCTGAATTTATAAGCGTATATGTATGTGTGTGCGCCTACCCAATCTAGTAGTCTGCCAGTTTTTTCTCCACGAATTTCATTCACATTCTTTGCTGGCTGGCTTGCAAAGTGATTCTAATAACGTGAATAAATGCGATCTGCTTGCTAGCAAGAATTTCCAAGTGAGTATTACGCGCAAGAAACATAAATGGGCGTCCTGTTGTGTATTAATATTTCTATGTGGTTATCGCCGTGGCAGTAGCAGCAGTCAGCCCAACAGCGGTGGTGGTTTTTAGTGGCTGCCGTGCTGTAAGTAAATAGCATAATATTGTAAAAAAGTACATATTACTACTACAAGCCAAGTCATGAGCATGACCGATGGCCCCAAGATTTTTTTTTTTACTTTTACTTTTTTATAAAAAAAATAGCTGTATAGTTTATCTTGCAAAAGGCAAGGAAAAGAAGAGAGAAAGTAAGTTCTTCTCTGTAATAGCTGGAAAATGTGAAAACACCTAATATTTTGCTAAAGTCCAGTCTAGAGGAACACAGCTTTTTTAGTACATATGCATTCAGAGTAGATACCATATTTAGAAGAGCATTTTGCATGAGGTATTAGCTTCTTTATAGCGGATGCATGCATGCATGCACAAACACATTCGCTCATCGGTACAGAAACACATAAAAAAAAGTGGAAAGGAGGAAAAGCGAGTTCAACAGAGCACGCTGCCGTGGCCATGTTCTACACAACAAACGTTGCTGCTTGCTCTCTCCTCGCATCTCTTGCTTTCCCCAATGTTTTACTTGGTCATATTATTATGCATTATTGTTGTAATAGTAGTAGTAATAGTGGCAGTTCTACAACTACAACTTAGATTGTATGCATCAGGGTATTATTAGTGTTTTAACATATGAGTCACCCTTTTTATATGCCTCTTCAGCTGCTGTTCCTTTGCTACTACTACTACTACTACTACTTGTCTGAAGAGTTTGAAAGAATTTTTTTTGTGTGTAAGTACAACAAACATAAAAAAAGAAAGAAAGAAGAGGAACAAGAACAAGTGGAAAGTTGCTCACTTATAAAAGTATGTATGTATATTTAACGTTGTAGAGTGGAAGTTGTTCTAATATCTCACCTCACTTTTTTCGCTCTCTTCTTCTTCTTCTTCTTCTTCTATCTCCCTGCTTTGCTTCTTGTTCTTTTAGAAAGACAGAGCGAGGCCGAAATGGAAGAAGCTTTAGTCTAGCCCTTTTCAAGTAAATGTTCCATGCATGAAGTCATTTATGAATATTTTAATAATAGCTCGTATCCTTTTTTTTCTTGGTAATTTTATCATGATGATGTTACTATTACCATCACTGATGCTACTACTGCTGGTGGTGGTGCTGGTGTAGAGAAAGTAGACATTTTTTACTGTAATATTAAAGTGCTAAGCTAAGCTACTTAATAGTAATATCAAGACAGAAGAGGTAGAATGGAAGGAGGAAAGGAATGGCAAAATCAATAGTTCATTCAAGTTCTGCCAGGCAAGAAGCAAAAAGGAAACATCATTGCTACCACAAATTGACCGCAACTGCCTCCTCTTTTTCTCT
>JAHZMZ010004270.1:0-21314 GCA_027743805.1 Lepidocyrtoides sp. E14 | reverse complement strand
AATAAGTACCTCGGCTAAAGCCGGCTACTTAATAAATGTATTGAATGATGAAGTCAGTCTGTCTGAAAAAGAATAATAATATTGTTGTTAAGCAGTAAGGGCCGAAGCAAAGCAAGTTGTCATTAAGTTTTAGTTCGATCAGCTTCATGGTACTTAGCACCAAGCATGCTATCTGTTGGTCGTATGGTGGTAAACTTTTCATAAGCTACAGTACCCGTAAAAGATACCATTTTTCTCTAGGCCTGTGGATATTTACGAAATATAAAGTGAGTGAATAATTCTCCCTCAGTCAACCTACATTCAGAGGCTCACTAGCGTTCAGAACTTTGCCTTTATCGTCATTATTAATATTAACATGGAATATATTTTTATTGATTAATTGACTAACAGTTACCGGAAATATGAAATACTGCTATTACAAAAAATTATGTTTTTATAACAAGTTAATACAATACGCAAAAGTTTTAAAAACCATTTGAATTCAAAAAGGTCTCCTTCAGTGAAACTCTTCCATTGTTGGTTTTGACAGATTTTAAAACCATTTTTGGAAAGCAACATGAGTTATTGATCTGATATGGCTTTAACAGATACCTAAAGCTAATATACACATGAATGTGTTTTATGATATGTAATTATTAATAATAAGCAAATGTTGCATATAATACTTGAATCTTGAAGTAAATAATTTGAATGAAATTGTTTATGCCTAATAATAATAGTATTGTGTTCTCTTGCTCAAATGGCCTGCCCAGTAAGTACTTATGGTAAGTATTCATTAGGAAGCTCTCTAATCACTCATAAAATACCATGATGAGCACAATAGAAAATATTTCCAATTCTTCATAGCAGCATGAAGGTTCCTAATTACGTTGCATGGTAGCAATTTAAGCCGTCTCCTTTTCTTATACTAAATGGGATAATTCTTTCATACTAAATTTAAACAGTTAATAAGTACTTATCTAGATTAGATAATTTCACTCAATCAAGTTCTGGCTTATTGCTACTATGTCTAATGAAATAAAACTAGTATCGTTTATGACAGTAATTAATTGCACATTCATGCATTTCGTAAAGAAAAAACTGTCAGCTTTACGGGCTTTTCTCATGTTGCCCCAATATGGTCGTAGGCTAAAAATAAATGTTATCTTTTACCTTTCCCTCTTCAAAACTTGTACATGTTATCTGTCTTGTGAAATCATCACCACACAAGAAACAATCGGAAATAATTCTCAAATCGTAACATGCATATTATAACATCAATCGAAATTTGCAAAAATGTCAAGTTTTTCTAAAACAATTCAAAAAGCTTCAGTCCGTTAAAACAAGTACGTTTTTTAGATTATATTATTATTCACGCATAAAAAACAAGTCCTTCATCCTCCCTGCTCTGCCACAGGATAAAAGCCAACAAATTAAAAAAATGTTTCCACAATCAGTCGGAAAAGTTGGATTTATTTGGATTGGATGATAGGCCTAGCCTTGTTTAAATGCATACTGGTATGCAAATGAAAACCATTACATAACATTAATTTAGTGAACAAGCACCAATTCAGAATCAGAACACACCAGCAGCATCATCATATCAGAAATCTCTGAATCTGAAAGCTTAAGTCTAAATTTTATTTTGCAATGAACTCTTTGTGCCTTCTCGCAATTATGCATGTATTTCCTCTCCTTCTTTTCGACTACAGAGAACGACAAAAAGCAGTTGCATTCAGTCAATGTGGTTGGTTGGTAACATCATACTAGCAAACTGTTTCATTGCATTTTTACATGCAGTTCTCTATATTATTTGCTTTTTGTTAAAAAACCAACTGCTTTGTTGGTTTTGTATTTGATTGACTGTATATATACTATTCTCTCCCCATTTTCCTTGGTATGTATTTTGTAAAATGCTGAAATGCACACACGTTTAACAATGTCTTTCCTTAGGACAAGAGGACGAAGACGACATCGACATGGATACTAGACCACGACTAGTGCACTCTGTACTAACTAGACTCTATAATATCATGCTTTTTGTGCTGTTTTAGTAGCTAACCAAAACCAACGCTTTAATTCGCGTTGTTAGTGAAGCAAAAGCAAAGTATTCTCTCGTTTATACGATGATACATATATTATTCCTCCTCATTTTCTATGAGGAGCTTGAGGAGGATCCAGTTATAGGTATGTGGGAATTGATATACTAGGTACTTGTCTAGTATTCTGTTTTGTACTTTTGTGGTGGTGGAGGTGGTGATAGTGATGGAGGTATGCGTACGTGATGATGTTGCGATTTGGTATCATCACTGTATCATCGTCATGATCCCTTGTGTTGCTATTTATTACTTTTATTGTTGATAGCAGACCACTGCTACTACTGCTACTACTATACTGCTACTACTACTCCAACAACAACAATAACAAAAGAAGGATGATCAAGTGGATTGTGAGCATACTATAATATTAATAATAATAACAACAAAGGGAGAGAATAATAATAAGAATAACAAAAATTATGAGGAGGATTGTATTGGGGTGGTAGTAGTAGATGTGATAAATTTGGCTTTGGTTCCTATGTATGGTTATTATTATAATGGTGCTACTACTGCATTGATTACAAGTAAGGCCAAGGTGTTCTTTTATATCAGCAGACTCATTATCATAAATATCATCATGGACGTATCATCGTCGTTTTTGTCTTGGTCGTCACACTAGTCGTCACTTTTGAGATTAGAAATAATAATATTGTCAGGACATCATCATTTTCTTGCTGTAGAGTAAGAGGAGAGGAGAAGCAAAAAAAACTGCACAGAACATTATCACATTTTTACTCCCTCCTCCCTCCCTAAGAACAAACTAAACTACATCACGCTAAACTAAACTACTGCTACCCTGCTACTACTAGCTTTCCAACAATTTCAACTACAAATGCTGCTAATTGATATCATCATCCCTTATCGCTACTTCTGATAACAATGGTGAGATGTTAGGGATTCTCTTTTGTTGCTGGGAGCTGATAATTTTTTGATACAAAAATAATAAAAGAATGATATTGACTGGCGAGTATTCGGACAACCGAGGTCACTGCTGAACCTTTCAACTAAACTTGGATGCAACAGGAATGTAAGAAATGCTATTGTAAGAGACGGAGTGCGACTTTGAGGGAAAAGGTTCATTCCTGTCCTTCAACCTTTCTGCATTTTGGTGCCATTGACCAAGCTAGGAGCATAATTAGAAAGAAAGAGAGTGCTTGGCTGTTTCTCTACACTTTTTCTGGATGCTTTCATTTCTTCTTGCTATCATATGATTCGATTGAATCAGCAAAATTTTCAAACATTAGGGAAGTGTTGATGGATGGGTGAACACTGATGATAATGACTGCAGGAAATTGATCAGTTGCTGGTGGTGGAAATTAGCTATGGAAGAAAGCAATAAATTGTTTGAGTGTCAGTGCAATGGAACACTAACAAACAAAAGGATTGTTAAGAGGACTTATTTGTCTGGGGATAGAAGATACTTTTAGAAAATTGGAAGTTCTCTAAAGGGTTTGGCACTGTGAAAGTGTTTACATTCTTGTCCGTCTCTTGTTGAAAAAAAAAAATATTGTTTTGCGCTTAAATAGTGAAATTTTGAGAAGGAGAGCAGCACAATAACATCATCCAGGATAGGAAGAGGGGTTGCTGGAGTATAATGGAGGGTGGGGGCTCCAAAATTGATGTGTCGTCGTCACCCGGAATGAAAACCAGTAATAATACGACTGGTCGAAACGCTGTAGCAGGAGTTGTGAAGATATCAGACGATGGGAATAAGAAAAGGGAAACTAGTAGTGTTTCCATTCCCCCATCAGTAAAGTCAAGCTCTCCTCCTGGGCCATCATCAACCAAATTCAAAGCTTTCAAACCCCCTGAGAACTGGGCTAATGCCCCAGAATTCGTACCACGATGGTTAGCGAGTACGTGAACTCATTTTTTGTCACTTTTTTTATTTGTTACTATAGTAGCTAGTTAGTGCTTTAAAAAAATATTTTCATTCTAAGCTTTGATGATGTGATAAAGATACATAAATATACTCATGTTCTTAAATAGCTCCAGACAAGACAAACTCATCGTTTTCTAGTGACGGGGACTCTACTGAACTGCAAAGTTATGCCCACGTTATCAACACAGTAGAAACTGATGCCTCCTCTATATCTTCAGTTGATCAAGCCTTACCCATTGTTGGTAAGAAGATTCTCGAATACAATAGAGTACACCTCAACAAATAACGAAAAAACCTTTTCTCGTATGTGCATAGCCCACCGAGTATTACCTATAGTGTATAAAACAGTAAATATTGACCTTCCCATGGCTTTTTACTTTATTGTCAAGCTATAGATCTACTTGTAGATACATATTCTGCAATGATTTATGTATGTAATATTGCATTGTTTGTTTTATGCCCTGCTTGAATTACAGATAGTACATCAGAACTGTGCCCTTACGCTATGATTGGTGAGTGCCGTTACGGCTACAAATGCTTATTGGGAGAATTTCTGGTGCTCAGGGGCGCGTCAGAGCTACTGCACAAGTACATAAATTAATAAAATACTTTTAAAGTAGATCCATGCTATAATTTTAGGCACACTTAAAAAATAATGCTTTCGATTGTCATTGCTATTTTCCGTAGACACTTTCCATTTGGGAGTATATTGAAGAATGGGAGATGCAATGGCTAGATCTTGAAGATTTCATGGGAATGTTTGATTCAGACACAACCTCTGAATTTTCGCTTCCCGACATGGATGATGACTTGGGAGATGATGATGAGCTTTTCTTGGATTGGGATCGAATGTAACATAATTGCATCTCTTCCTACTACCAACAACAGTACAGCACACACTCTGAACTTACCAGTGAAACTAATTTATTTATAAAAACAATCAATAATCTACAACAATTATCAACAAATAACACAACAAAAAAGCTTATAGTCAGTGCCCTGTGTCTTCTTTGTCGTCATCGTCGTTGTCGCTATATCAAATGGTATATCTTCCTGTTACATCTTCATCGTCGTCGTCGCTCGTTCATCGTTTATTGCTGTAAATAGAGCGCTCTTTACAGCGCGCTCCTCATTTTTTCAATCCAAATTATGTAAAACGCTTTCTTTACTTGTTTGTCATCGCATTCGTTACTCGCCGTCAGTCGTACTTTAAATTATAACATTCAACACATAACGCTAGTGTTAAACTATCATAGTATTGTAAAATCACAAAACTATAACTCGTCCACTCCAACAAATTTCGTTACATCTATTAGTATCATAAGTATCATGTATCTGAGTATCTCTAGTAAAGTTATTAATAAGGTAATGCTGCAAATACGTTTATCTTTGTAACTACAATTCTCTGGACTACTTTAAGTTTAGGTCAAGCCTAAATGTTGATCAACAATCATTTTTACTATACATCACATATTGTTTACCATACTTTAAGTGCTAAGTAAGAAGTCACCGTGTAAGCAATTGAAAATATAATATTAATTTAATTATACACCTTGTGGAGCATCACATCACACTATTTGCAAATGGCCATTATTGTTATTACTAGTTCGAAAATGACAATTACTGTATCCATCGAGTTTTGTATCCATTAAGTATCCATTATGAGAACAATAACTTTAGTTTTATTGTTCTTTAATCAGCTAATTTTTATTTTCTAGTCTGTACAAATACATTTAGTGATCGTATTATAATACATGAATATGTTGTATAGTTTCAATCCTAAGTGTATTTATCATGTACCTCATTTACGACACCAACAACGTTAGTTTTAACTATGATTATCTAATAATAATTATTATCAAAAAAAAAAATACTGCGCGTTATACTCGTATTATTCCTTCCTGCGTTGTGTTTTAGTATGTAAAAAATAATATTTTAATAATATTGAATTAACAAATCAAAGAAATAGAAAGAAGAAAAAACGAAACGGAACAAAAAAAAAAGTTAATTTACTTTTTAGTCGCTCTCATAAAAAAACAATAAATCGCATCATATACAAATTCAGTGTGTTAATAAATCGTAAATAAACATACATACATAAACAATGTGTGAATTACATACAACTATAAATCCATAACATTACTGCGCTCATGCTGTGTTACTACTGTTAATTTTAAGTTTTAGTTTAAATAACAAAAAATGTCTTACTTGTCCTCGTCCATCGTAGAAGATATAAGTGAATCTAAAACTATTGTGAGAAATTACTACTTAGTTGCTTATCTACGATAAATGATACGACAATGAGTTTTTTGTAGACTATATCATGTTACCTGTGTAGTTCTTAACAATATATACTTAAGAAACTCAGTATACGTTAGTGATCGCTGGTGTCGAAAAATTGATTTCAAACTTTCTTTCCTAAACACATTCTTTTTTTTTGTCTTTATATTTCCAACACTGCAACAAAACTCCCAGTCGCATTTTTATCAAGTATGAACCTATTTTTTACAGTAATAATTTACCATAATATACATTATGTATGTACCATAGAAATAATTTGACGATTTTCAAGTCCAGACTTCTTGTTTAAAAAATAATTTTTGTTCTTTAAGCAACATTTTTCCTAGCTCCTATAACCCAATTTATTTTTAATTTGACGTACTCAAATATAATATTCTAAGAAATTATGATTGTTACTAGTAATGCATTTATTGTTTTGTTACTCCTCCTATAAACACTTAAAATAATATGCTATTAAGTGCAAAATTGACCAGTTTGTATTTAAGACCAGCTCTGATCTTGTCGTCTATGTCATTGTTCATTCATATTATACATAATTTAACTTTTGTCTTTACAATATGGCCAACTTACTCGCTCGCTGCCACTTTTAGAACTTATTCCTATTATGTAGGTAACTTTGCCAGTCGAATTTAAGGATATTAGGCTTTCTAAAAAACGACATTATTTGTTGGTGAATTTTTATGTGCCTCAGAATTTGAAATGATAATATATACATAGAGAACAGTTATCCCTGTGTACACGACGCTCACCAACTTGAAACTTACAAAAAAAAAATAAAATGATGACACATTTCCGTACACCTTTATAGACGCACCAACTATAATCATAGGCAAACTCAACTCTGCCAGATATAATAATAATATGGAAATAGTTATCTCAGCCATCTAGCTATTCGTTTGTTGTCTTGCATCAATGTTCTGTGATAAATAGAAACCACAATTATTAATTTTCACAGCAATTGGCTACGGGAAATAGTGCTTCCCACTTCACCAAAACGAACAAACACTTTCATTTTTATGGACCAGCAATAGAAACTACACAGGAATCACCTTACTTTCAATCAAACACTGTTAGAATGTATTACTAAAATGTTTATACCAATCTCAGTGAAATTAACAAAACTGCAAAAAAAAAAAATGCATTATTCTCCGAGAAACTGTTTAGTGTGATTTTGTATGTTCTCTCGTATTCGCCCTGTTATGGTAGCAGTACAGCAACAGCATAATATTATTTGTAATGCAGACTTGCTAAAAACTAGACCATCATCTCTATTTCAATGAATGCTATCTGTATTGCGTATCAAAGTGTCAGTACTGTCAAAGTCAATTCTGTATCAATAATTGTATAAAAAAATAATAATGGAGCATCAAAGGATTTTAAACTTTTCGGTTTACATTAAATATTGTGGTGGTTAGATGAATAGTGTTGTAAAAGCAAAAATGTTAATGAACTGTTACATTATTACTTATGATGAGATAAAAGTTGGTAATAGAAGACATGTCGCAAATCTAACAACTAACAACACACATTATTAAATGTCAGTTATCACTCTTTTTCAGGAATGAAAAGTCGTATCAATGAAAAACCTTTCAGCTTGTCTACTGTATTTGCATATTATTATGTGTAATATCAAAATTAGCATGAACACTGTCCACTATTCAAATTTTAAAAAAACAATAAATCGTTGTCGTCGTCATCGTATCATCGTCTACTATTTAGTTTAGCAGTAATATTGTTACTACCATCAAAACTAATTAATCTGATAACAACATCAGTGCAGGAGGGAAAATAAAGGAAACTTTATTGAAAATTTTAAACAGAGTAAATAAAAGTATTATGAAAACAACTTAAACATTTTTTGCATACTAGTGTAAATTGAAATGCCAATTTTTTTTTTCTTTTTGAAATTCATACCTTACATTCCAACACCAGTATCCTATCAAATCAAGCTGGCACTACTTGCATACAGAGTTTGCATTTTTAAAGCACACCAGAAAATTCATTCGCCAATGTTGCATTCCACTACTACTAGCTTAATTTACGTACCATTATGCGTTCTGTAACAAATTTTCATATGATCAAGCTAAATAATCGTATGGATTCTATATTATGCATGCGCATAGAAAGAAAGGACACTTTCTCCATTTTCTCTGTTTCAACTTGCCTCTCCGTCACAGAGGCAACGCTGCAACCATGATGACAGGATCAATATGCTTAACACAAATTTTTCTCCTCCTTTTGCCAATTCTTTCGAGTTGTTTTTTAACATATAATGCTGTTACCATCGCTATTTCACTGCTACTAATATACGAATACCCATTTCTAATTTCGTTTCCTCTTTTCATTAGAGTGAGCAACTGCCGATACCACCACTACCATTAAAATGATACGCATTAGCGAAAAGAGTAGTGGCAGGAAAAGGCAGCAGAAAGAGGAAACCTTTACTTGCTTCTTGAAAAGGAAATTGCATTAGAGAATGGTAAGGAAGGAATGCAAAAGGAAAAGAAAGCATGGATATTATGAAAACGACTTCCTACATTTTTTTCACTAGAGGAATTCGTTTGCAGTGATGTTTTTATTACCACTTATGTAGTACATCTTTATGACAAGACCTTTCCATGTTCCAAGTTGTTGTTGTTGTAATTGTAGTATGTAAAAGTTGTAGTAGTGGTGGGAGTGAGTCATGACGTTGATGATGACGATGATAATTGTGTTTTCCTCCAAAAAAAGACTGTAAAGTCTACACACATATACATGCATCCACGACTGGGCAGACGGACGAGCAAAACGGAAAGTAGACGTAGCTACATAATATTAATAATAAGTAACAAGTCCATTTTATGTGGCTGCACTGATACGACAGGAGAAAGACTGCTTTCTCTCCCTCTCTTGTTTTCCCAGCATTGATACATGCTTGCAGTAAGCACCAGGTTTTAGTATGTAACCCTCCTCCCTCCTCTGCTTCTACAACTACTCCACCTTCCCATTATTACAGTAGAAATAAAGAGGAATAAATATGGAATGCCACAAAAAGAAAAATACAATCTATACCCCATCCCCACGACGATAAAACGTCTGATTAGACGTTAAGAAGAGGGGAGAGTTTGTTTCCATTTAGTGAGAAATAAAAAAATTACCTAACTTTTTCTACTGTCTTTACAGATAAATAAATTTACAGGGAAAAAGTGCAAATGATGAAGACAATGTGAATGAAGGAGCATGGTTGGTTAGCATTGAGGATTTTTGGTTTTGTTTGTTTCTTGTCGTTGTTATTTTCTAAAAATGGAAGTGAAATTTAAACAAGTTTCAGTGGATAAACAATGTTTTCCATAAGCAGGGTTGGTTTTGAAGTGTTTGGCTAAAATCATACCTGATAAAGCAGATTTGGCAATGGAAATCAAAATTGATACGTAGTGAAAGTGTTTGGTGGTTACTTTGGTAAACGAGAAAGAGAGTGAGGAATTGTACTTTTGTTAAGATTATGGCAATTAGTTAGGATGATACAGGTAATAAACTATTTTTTGACAACTTTTGTGTAACCAAGCTTTAAAGGAAACTGAAATTATGAGCAGTGAATGTGCTTACAATTGCGCGACTAGGGTTTGTGGTTTATTGTGGAGATTGTTGTGCTGGAACTGGAGTGAGATTGAAACGTATGGACTGTACTGTGGAAAAATTGCTTGCAGAGAATGCACACGGACACAATTGAGATTGAACAAATCAGTAAATTGTTTTTTTTGGTTGTGGCCGTTGCAACTTGTACTAATAATATTTAGACAATGTCTTGATGAGATTCAGCATTTAGTGCAAATATTTATGCGACTAGGATTTGATGGGATAAATCATAATCAAGATGGAATTGACCTTGATGACAATTACCATGTCGGTCCTATGGCCGAGCCTCCAGAAGAACAAACTCATTGACTTGAAACGTAAGCGATCGATTTCAATTTTAATTCAGATGACTATGTCTCCTCTTTTATCATTCCTGCATGCCTCTTTCATGTTAGTTGGCTGGTTTATTTGACTTACAATTATAAATAGTGATGAATGCGTGCGCATGTAGTTTGATTCACCTAATAAAGGGGCAAAACGAGAAGAATTAAGATAAAAAAGCAAAACTTTAATTGAACTAATAATCTCCAATTAAACTATAATTGCTGAACTGTGTAAGCATCTTGTGGTTCTAAATAGAGATAAAAATGAAGAACAGAACAGGAATAGGAGAAGCCATGCAAGTTTGTTAACCGGAGTTATAAAAACACTTCTTGCACCTTCCTCTACCGGAATAAATTTTAGCAGATGTCGTTTCTTTTCACACAACTCAACTTACTCCAACCCTACAATTCCAATCCAACACATAGGCAGACATGCACAAAACTGACAGACAGCTGCCGAGTACAGAGATGAAATTATTTTTATGCTTGCTCGCCATTTGTGTACCAATCGTTTTTATGCATGATATACGATTATACTGTATCAATTGATCGTTCAAGTCCACCATTTGATCACAATTTTTAATCAGAATTTTTATACTAACAGCGCTATCAAGAATTCACAAGGTTTGTAAGCAGCAGTTGGCTAATGTTACCAGTGAGCTACACAATGGTTTGCTAATGAGCGACAAAACTCCAGTCAAATCCACATCGACAGACTGATATTGATATCAATAGAAGAGATTTTGTCTTAAAGGATAGTGAAAATACTTGATGAAATTTACTTTTACAGCACTTTGTCCACTCTATATTATATGATTTATTAAATCAAGAGCCTATTTTTCTAAATTTTATCATGTCATCAATACCGTTTTATGAGAAAAGTCAGAAGCAATGTTACTCATGGCATATTTTACAAAAACAGGAACAAAACCTACTTACATGAATTTTTTTCAAGCATGTTCAAATTAAAATAAGAAAATTAAAATGATTTAAGGTTTCCTTAAAACAGATTTCATACAAAAAAAAGAAATAATACTGATGCTAAAAAATTTATCGTAAAAACAAAGGATAAAGAATGTGTAAAAAAGGTAACACTTATTGGCATGATTTTTATTCGTGATTGACCAAGTAAAACCATAAAATACACCACAAAAGCCATCACCACATCAACATTAATAATGGTCATCTCCCAACTGAGAACAGTTTAGTTTTACACTTGTCAAGTTGCCTGTATGAATTTATGATGAATCGCCGTAATAAAATGAACTAGAATATAAATAAGTATTTTAGTTATACTACAGTGTGTTATTACTAAAGGTACCAATTTTTCCTTCAGAAATGGTGAGAACACATAATTATATATGCGCGGACAACACGATCTTGACTATTTTTTTCATTTATTTTAAACCTTCGTCAGTCACTGAATTGTCGCCGCAACGTGCTCTTTGTAGGATTGCTCATGAAAACATCTAGCTGTTGTTTACCGCGTTGGCGTCTGTTTTTTGTCTTTTTTTTGTTTCTATATTCACATAATGGTCTTTACTCAGCCGTGTTAAGGTCATCATCACAAGGACCTTAACTACTATCTATAAGCATGAACTAAACATTGTTGTAAGGTTCCAGTTTATGTTGCATGGTTTTCCTTACATTAATCGCCATAATTTTGCCCATCCTAAAAAAATTGTTATTCTGTTAAAACTACTTAAAGACATTGGTTTCGCTTCCCACACTACAAGCTCGCAATATTATCAAACAGAGCTTGGGGTGTCGGGCGTCCGGGAGTGTGTTACCAAATTGCCCATTTTGAGAGTATATAGCACGCACATTCATAATATGAATATACAAATAAAAGCTTGTATATAAATGAGAAATGACAAAAAACATACGAGCAAAACTGCATAGCCTAAAAACTGAAATGATTCAAATTAGATTGAAAATTCAGTCTTCTCCTGCCTCTGCCTGCTGCCAGTTTTTTTTGCACCGTAAAACTCCCAAAGATTATTGGCCCCTGTAAACTAAATTCACGATGAAAACAATAAGTGAAAAGCGATTTGCACTTTCCATGTTCCAGGAGCCATGTAAGTCTCCGGCATATTTTAAAGATTTTACGGGCAGGGTTATTGCCAGTCAGCAATATTAAGTCTAAGCAAAGCATGCAAAAAACGAACAGCCTGAAGCAAAAATTCTGCTGCTGATTGTTAGCAGCAAGCTACTAGCTAAGCCTCTTCTGTGTACATTGAAACGAGCTATGAACAAAGTTCTGTATGACAGTCGTCTCCCTCCCTACAAAATATTATGCATTATGTTATGATGACTATGAGTAATGTTTTAGCTGGCAATGTGTGTATGAGCGATGGACAAACAAAAGAATGGATCAGTAAACGAGTCAGTCGGTTATGCTCATTTGGATTTCTGGGTTTGGTTTTGAAATGGGAATAAAATTGTTCTCTTCTCCTCTTGCACACACACTCAGACTGGATTGGCAATGCAATGAAAACAAGCTTCAATCCAAGCTTGCACACTTACTACTTTAACATGTTAGATCATTTTTAACTACTGCTGTTGCTGCTCTCCACCAGGCACCAACCTAAAGTCCATTCGTTCATTGCATTGAACTCTTTTTATCAACAGCGTAATAATAATATTATATATGATGGCAAACGCATTTCATACAAAGCCATGTATTTAAACGAAGACTTGTTGAGTTTTTCGAGTATGAGTCAGAGTCTGTGAGACGAGCAGCAGCAGAAAGAAACAGAGATACATGTTTTGTTACAATGATGATGATGATGATTCTTGGTGCAGCAGCAGTGGCATTCGTTTTTTAAGCAGTAGTAGTCACTAGTCAATAAACTGAAATGAAGAACGAAAGACCAGAGAACCAAAAGCTGAAAAGCTAGACCACACCACGAGTATATTTTACACATACAAAAGCATTTATTATTCTAGGAAGAACGCATACAATCATCATCAGTTTTTTTAGTTAGTTTAGTTAACTTTAAAAAATTGTATTCGTCACTATTTCAGTCAGTCAGCCAAACATAATATATTATGAGCTTACCAAAAAAAAATACCATACCACATGCATTCAATGAATCGACAGCCACTGCTACACGGACTATTTTTTTATTAAAATTAAACAGAAAAAAAGCTTACAGCTATAAAGCCTACTTTAAACCTAACCAACATCAAACGTGCAGACAGATAAACGTGGTGTTTGCAGTAGTAAATGCAATTTACACAATAATTAATTGCTATATTATGCCTGAAGTTAGTTCCCTGTCAGTCATCAAGCTAGCAGCAGCAGTAGTAGTAGTAAGAAGAAATATTTAGTTTGCTTTGTATGTGATACTCAAGTCAGTTTAATGGTGATTACAGGTTTGTATGAATTTATGTTTATTGTTATCTATCATTAAGTAAAAAATGTGTTGGTGTTGGTGCTGCAACATGTAACCTTATCCATTGACCATTATCCATTCACCAAATTGTAAAATCAACGTGCATTGTTTTCTTGTTTGTTGCTGTTGGCAGCTCTGTTGATCTGCTAAAAAGAAAGAGAAGAAATATCAAAAAGTGTTGTTTTTATGGTAGATAAACACATACATTGTTATTACATGCCACACAGTCATCATCATCACATATATCAGTACAGATCATAATAATTGGTTTCTAAATTAGATGATTAGATCATCAACAGTAATAACGTCAGCAGCATCATCATCACCATTTGTTCGACGGCCACTGCTATCGTTTCATATCAGTATCATCATACCAAGCAATGTGAAACATTTTCAATTATTTGGAGGAATTTTATCTTGTCATGGTGAGACAGTGAGTTTCATTTTCAATATTTACACCTGCAATGCAATTTTAAGAAAAAATAAGATTCATAATTTAAACTCGTTAAATCTGTGAACTCATTTATTGTGTGACATACTATTCAACAAAGGAGTGATTATATTCAGCAACCGTGCTAATCGATAAGTGATTAATGTTTCCGTCCAGAAGAAAACAAGATTAAAATTCAAAGGTACTATATTCCACTTGATGGACCGTGCAAAGTGCAAAATGTCAAAAGCACATGCACATTATGCATGTTACAGTGAAATGTGACATGGTTCTAATAAAAATTTGCGTGAGGTTTAAAGCGCCTTGAGAGCAACTTGCAGTGGATAATTTTGATTTTACTCATACATATATAAAGGTATAATATTATTTGATTTACCTAATAATACTTCATTCTGTTTAATAATAATAAAATATTTGACGTATCTTTATTAAGCATGTACATGGCTCTCCTCTTACTACCTAAGTTTTCGCAAATCAATACTATCGCAATCTACCCTACTTTTGTATTGATTTGACTCACGTCTCTGTTTTTTTCCGATTTCTATTCAAAACATGCTCATAGCTCAGTCTTAGTCTTAAGTCCTGCTCTGCAAAAAAATAATGTCATCAAAATTCTCATGAAGAAATTCCTGTTTTCCTATTTCCTTCCCACACACGCATACTACACGCTTAATCATTCATTCATTCATTCATTCTTGTTTTCTTATCATTTATTTATAGATAAAAAATGCAGTTTTTCACTGTGGCATAGTTGACACTGCATAAAATCATTTATTGCGTGTAGGAGGTGCACATTTTTATGATGTGTCCAGGGAAATATTTTGAGTTGAAAAAATGCAAACAACATTACTACTACAGCTTTACTTTTTATTTCAATTTTGTACATTTTATGTGGTAAGCAAGTGGTAATGATGACGAACCACAAAACAAAAATAAATTTATTGTTAGCATGCCCTGTTTATTGACTGGTTGGTCGCTGTGTACAAAATGTAAAAGTTGTGTTTGCTTTAAATCATCACATCATCACAGAGCTTCTTTTTACTTGCTCATGTATTTATGCGGCTAGTTACAATCTAATACAAGTTGTAAAAATGCTGTTTAAACTTTAAAGAGTGTCAGTGTCAGAAGAAATTAGAGAGAGGATGCAATGCAGTGCTTGCCACATGCAAGCAAATAAATAAATAAAACAAATGCATGATGTGCTTGTCTTGTCTGTGGTGTGCTTTGTGAAGATGATGGCGGCGATATACTGTGGTGGGGGCTCCGCAAAGCAAGACAGTTTTACTAAAGCAACACACTGTAATAAAACTGACATGATTTAAGACACGATGGAACAGCTTCTGTTAAAATAATGCTTCTTGTTTTAGCAAGCAAAATTTCTTGGAAATTATCTTTTGGTTACCACTTGCCAGTAAGGCATATAGGCACCATGGTCATCATCATTATTACGGTACTACATATTCATACAGCCAACAAATGGCAGTGGTTTTATAAACGCTGTAAGCGTTGATTTTTTTAAAAGTCCATAGACACTGTAATGTACTTTAAATTTTGGTCATTCATTAATTCGATGTGGGGAGATGAAAATGTCAGCAGAATTTATTAATTAGGTAATATGATAGAATTCAATATTAGATGACTGCGGTTGTCGTCTTTTCAGTTAGAAAATGTATTATTATGGAGCATCCATTAGACTCTGCATTTATACTTATTTAATGTTTATTTAAGCAGCAAATTTTGAAGAATTATTGGCAGTTCTATGGGTTTACTTCCTGTAGGTTTCTTGTAATATAATATTTATGTATGAATTTTTATTACTTAACTACTTTACTGTGTCTGTGGCCTGTAGTGCTAATATCTCATGTTACAAATGGATGAATAAGAACTTGCCATATTATTTTGTATGCGTTTCGCCTTTTTAATTTTCAGCGTTTCCAGCAGCATACATCTGCTTAAAAGGAGATGAATGTAGGATTGAAATTAGAAGTTGTAAATTACAACTTGCATTTTTATGTGAGAAAGAAGATATATACCATGTGATAATAATAAAAAAAAGTAATTGACTACTTGTTGGCTGGCCAAGCCAAATCAACTGTTTTATTCGATACTCATTTTTTTATTTTATGAAGAGGTCAATTCCATTGGCGTGCCAGCAGTTACCTACTTATTCCATACATTGTGATGTCTAGTCCTCTATAATTTGTAAGCCGTGAAATATTCAGTTCAAACATTCAGAGTTAAACAAACAGGATATGTATATATCTTTTAAAATCTAGTAGCTTGCCTTGAATGCGAATAATGCGATACGACTACCCAACATTTTATTCATCCCTAATGCTACCATATTATTCAGATAATTATAAATAACAGTAACGTGATAAAAATTATCAGGACTCGCTTAGGAGATAACATGTGCTTTCGTCAATCGTGAAAGTTTTGTGTTAAATGCTGATTATGTTAACGAATAATACTTGAGACTCACGTCAGTCTTTAGCATACAAAATGAGACTATTCAAACTGAAACGTTTTCCTGGAAGTGGCACCCGAAATTTAAAAAAAAATATTTCCTATGAAATCCCGATAACGTTTAAGCTAATCGTATTTGAAAGTAAGTATGAATATTAATTGTATCAAGTTTCATTGGCCTCATCATCGATTCAGTTAGTGAAGTGAATCAAGCTCGTTTTACAGTGAACAAGTGAAGCTCTTAAAGAGTAGTGAAACTCTTAATTGATTTAAAAAATTTCCAGGCCGTTGCCGCAATCACCATTAACCGAAGCATGTAACTAGATAAACAATGAGTAGATATTTGATACCATAAATGATGGGATTAGTGGAAGTAGAAGTTTTTTTTCAGTGCTAATTAAATAGTTTATTATTTCAAGTGCCAAGCAAGATAAAAAAAAATGTCGACAGGCAGAGACAGGGCAGAGCCGAACAAGGATCATTTAAATGGCAAACCAAATATTGAATGTTTGACAAAAAATAGCATAGAAACGAAGAAAATGAATACTAGGCTAGTTTACACGCTTCATATATATCAGTAAATTAGTTGAATATTACCATTTTTGGCTGCATGCTGCCGGATTTCCGCTAAAATAAATGTTAGCAAGCCCCTCCGTCATCACCGTCAGAACCAAACCAAACCACTACACCACAATGCAATACTACATACATATATTGCAATAAATATAATGTTGTTGTTGATTTATCCAACAAAGACATAATATGCATGTAAAAAGGTAACGGAAACGAGTTGAAAAAGGGCGATAAAAAGATGCATGTACTTGATGAATGGACTACATAACATTCATATTCAGAATTCACCTAAAATGTGTACAGTGGAGAGTACTAGTTAGTAGTAGTAGTAGCAGTGGTAGTGGCTGTTGTTGTACGTACTCTGAAATCAAGACTAAAAATACCTTGCAAAATACCTAGCTCACCTGACCTGTGTGCCAAGTGCTAACACGGCACGCATAGTCTTATCTAATGTATGTCATGTATTTTTAGTGCAACTTCCCTGTTTTTTCTCCTCCTTTCGTTTTTATTTTAGCTGATATGAACCAAAGTACATGAAATGTCAGATGTAGTACAGGTGTTAAAATTTTCTTGTTATGTTAAAAGTATTAAATATCACCTTCTATTTTAATGGAATGGAAAAACTGTGTTTTACGTAACAGTTTAAATTTTTCAGTATCTCTACTACATCATCGCTTTGTCCTTTTTCACTTTATCCTGAGGTGTTCAGTAATCTCAGTAGGATTTTACAGCATATCACTGCACAACAAAAATACCTAATAAAACTTACCAAATACCGATTTTGTTACATTTTCTTACAAAACGTCAGGACTTCAAATATTTTATTAAAATTCTATTAATAAAGTGCATGCAATTTTTAATTTTTTCATATCTTACTTGCTTTCACTCATTCCGTTGTAAATTGTATCATTTCCAGACTTTCATTCCATGGGGCAAGTATGATTAGTCAAATTGATTGTATGATAAAGTATGATTAGTAAAAAATTGCATTAAAAATTACAAAGTGCATATTTTAAAAACGTTGTTGCTACATTTCAACTTATTTCATAGTACAAAATGGGTGTGCTTGCTACCTAATAAACCCATTCTACGGTGAGCACAAGTGAAGCACAAAATGAAATTACATTTTGTATGTATGGCATAACTGGCTTGATTAATTTTGTCTCTCCATTTTTCTTACCTCATTCACAAGGAAGCTTTTTTTAAAAGATACCACTGCACTGACGTGATGATAGGATGTAAAAATAGCATTCAGAATTAGAATTACAAAGCATTCCATATCGTTTGCTTGTGCTTCCCGTTTCCCCCTGCATGTTTCTTAATTCAATGCCGTTACATACCACTTAACTAGTTTGCTAATATCAACACTTCATGTTATGATCACAGTATAGTATCAGAAGCGACTAGTAAAAAATGTCAGGTCTGACTACAATTCAAGTGTTACGTTGTTTTGCATTTGAAAAATTTAAAATGTGTATTTTTGTGTATCGTTCATAACATTAATATTGCTACAAGTAAATAAGCTCGATCGGCAAATTGTAGATAGGTGGCTCTTCCATTGTAGTAAGATCTAAGTCAACTTTACTACGGTTATAAATTAGATTTGGTTACGACTAATAATTTCGACCCCGTTTTAATATTCCATTCACGGACCTTAATCAGTACATGGTACATGTATACAAAATTTGGTGATTTCAGCTGAAACGGTTCTGCAGTTGTAGTTAATTTAAATTTCTAGGACCTTAATCAGGTCCCCAACGGACATGTGCAGGCGCCAAATGCAATAGGGTTCTTCCCATAAACCGTTACTACCTACACACTAAATCTAGTTTTTCCGTTTTTGAGTTATATCGCGAGTACGGCTAAACGTACGGAGGGACGTATTATCACAATTCTATAAGGTGTCAACTAGTCCCACTTAAAAAGTATGGAGGAGCGTCATCATAGTTGAGAAAATAAATAAATAATAGAATATGACTCATAAATTTAAGTGCATTCATAATAACAATAATAATAAAAAAGATTAAAGGAAGTTGCTTGAGTGAACTGTTTGGATTTGATTCTACACTTGTTTTTTTTACTTTCCTTCTTTTTTCGTAATCAGAAATCAACAAGCCACGTGCATAAAACTGATAATTGAATCCCTTTCACAAAGTTTCACATAGGGAACTCATTTTCCGTCTTTGAATGCTGAACGACAGTAAAACGGTTCTGAAAAGATATATTTTTCATGGTTTCACACGACTTGCTTCTCCCTCCTTTACATCTTTGTTCCTTTTGCGCTGCTGCTGCTACTGATGGTGTCTGTCGCTTTTTATTCTGCTTGTCAAAAGTGTTAAGTTTGTGTATTCGTTTAACAAACCTTGAACACTATTAATTACCTTTCGTATTACTTTACACAAATAGTAGCATGTGGGCTAATAATGGGAATGTGCTTGGGGAAAGTAATATTACTTTTTTTTCTTTTTTTTAAAAAAAAGAGTTACTTGCTTTTTATGTGGAGACTGGTTAAAAATGTATTATGTACTTTAAAACCCTAGACTAAAATTTTTCGGTTATGTGACTTCTGCCAAGAAATCAAATGTTTATCTTCTCTCTCTCTCTCTTTTTCCTATTTTTTGGCACGTGTTCTTTCCCCTCTAATACAAATCTGAAAAGAGAATCGTGTTGAAGAAGACGAAACAATAATAAGAAGAGGAGAAGATAAGGTAACCGCAGCTGTTATCCGTTCGGCGTCATTTTCCACTCCCATCATCGCCACCAGAACCACCATTAGCATCATCGTCACTAATACGAACCTTTGGAAATTGCCAAGAAGCGAAGGCGCAGATTTATCCTTAACGCTAGTCTGTTCATGTCGTAGCTTTAGTATAAATAAAAACAACAACGGTAGGAGTAAAAGCAGTAATCACACTAGCAATAATGGACGGTTGGGCAGTGGAAGGAAGACATCATCAGTTTCATCACCAGCAGAAGAGTTTCAGTCAGTCCTCGTCGACAACGACTACTACCCGGATCCTCCATCAGAAGCATCAGCAGCAGCAGAATTTAAGAGTATCAACTAATTTATTCCAAGTGAGTTTGTCTACCTGATAATACAACTAATGACTAACAAGTTCAAAAGTAGTTTGGCAAGTTAGGTGCAGCAGAGTTTTATTAATGCATTTTAATAGCAATTTCTCTGGAGCAAATAATTAACATAGAGAGGGCGAGGATGGTTACAATAATAAATGCGAGAATGTGAAAAATTGGCATTAATATGGGCACTGTTCCAACAAAGCTAACTAAACTGAGCTGTTTGAAGTGAATGGGTGGCGTGGCATGGCGTGGTATGGCAAATGCAATGGCATGTGAAATAATTGGAACTTAATCAAGAAACCAGACTAAAATAAATAATAATAATAATAATATGTGTGTGCGTTGCCTAATCTGATTAATTTAGTGAGGAATGTAAAAAAAACTGCCGAAAATTAAATAGCTATGATATAGTAATTGTGTAATAAGTTGTATTTTATACGATAACGACCAATTTTCTGGATTACGTATGTATTGAATTTTGGAAGAGTTTAGACTAGTCTTTTAGAGACACATACAACCTTTGAGTTGATAAGCGGCACGTCAAGCCTGTGAATGTACATAAGTACCATAAAATAGCGAAAAAGTAGTGGTGAGTGAGAGCTTTGTTTCTTCTTAGTTGCTGATTTTCATGTCTAAAATAAACAATTATTTCTCTGTTGAAATCAGTGCCGATAAAGTTCTGTTTTTCAACGCTATGAATTGAGTAAACTGGAAGACCATTGGTTATGATGAGGAATGCTTTAGTGATTATTATTAGCATAATGGCAATTAGCAAGTTTTTCTTACTCGTTCTCTCTCAGCAGCAGAGTGGAAGCGTCAATGACTATATGCAGTAAAATGAAACGGCACGCATGACGGTAGCGTCAACGTGTGGATCTAAATGATGGAATAGAATAGAGCTGTTAAATAGCATTGTTAGATAAGATTAGCTGGAGATATTAATAGCTTTACCGATGTATATATTCAAGTGAAATTTTGCTTATGACGATTGAAAATCTTTTATCTGTTGCGATTGCTCAGATTGCTGTATGAAATATAACACGATTTGAGATTTATTTTCTCAGTTTAAGAAAAGAAGCAGAGGAGGCATTCCGTGTACACATTTGCACGTTACGTGAGCTCGCCTCGCTTTTTGAGGAATAGTAATTG
>JAHZMZ010004269.1:0-10391 GCA_027743805.1 Lepidocyrtoides sp. E14 | reverse complement strand
GTCACTGTGACACATAAACTTGTCACTTGTCATTAACATAAAGCTTTGGAAAGTAATTTCGTGCAACTACAAATCATGCAGTCACCATAGTCTGTCACCATGTCAGTCACCGTGCAAGCTAGTCACCAACATGCGTACTTTTCACGCTCTTATATGGAGGAAGATTCCGTGTTATGGTGGGTGAAATTTATGTTGTCGGTTTAGAATTCACATTGGCCCAATGAATAATTATGAGTTGAAAAAAATGTATACATACGCAATATGATCGTAATTAATAAAATATATATCGCTTCAATTTTATTACTCATGACAGTTTGACAATTTCTCGATAGGAGTGATATTGCATGTATTATCAAAGGGTCAATGATTATTAGTATCAAACTTTTATAACTTTTTACTATAACCAGTATAGCAATTCAGTGTTTCTTCGAGGTTGATGTAAGCTAAGATAGGTTGAATTTTTTTCGATTAAAAGATGTATTTTCGCAGCATTAATGTCCTCGGAGCGAGAACTCTGAATCATTTTGAAACTTTAGAAGGTATAATATTCTTCTAATCGTTTGATGTATATTATAAATAAACTATGATTTGATCACCGAAAGACCAACATTTTTTAGATTGGTTTTCGACAGGCAACTCAATAAGAGTTGTTTGTTCACGTAACGTAACACAAAATTCATTTTATCGTTTATGCAATAGAGTTGGCTCTCTCTGCGTGTGGCTACCGGGTACTTTTACTTAAGGGGGAGGTAAAAAGTTTACCTACACATTAACATCAAAACCACAATTTGGATTTCATCTAATTGGAATTAACAATAATTAAAAGGGAAGCCCTAGATAAGAAAAAAATAGTTTCATATTTCCGAAATGCGTTTATATGCCAAATATTGGGTGTATGTAAATATATGTCGATAAAGAGCAGTGGTAACATTTTTTTTGCCGTTTTGTTGAATGGACCGTATCAGTAGATGGCTTTCAATATTGTTCTGAAAATAGCTTCACAATTTAAAAATACGTCTTAATAATATATTATAGCATAAATATTGTACTAGTAAAAACCATGACGTGTGGATGTTGGCAAAGAATTGCGTATGGATTGCAATGATGGGAAATCATCTTCTGTGTTTCGTATCGTGCCTTCAACATTTCGCACGCTTGCTCCGGTAAATATAGCGGCTGCATTCAGTTGCATATTATTGGAGTTGTCGTCTTTTTCCCGATTTTTCTTCTTCTTTTTGGCTTTTTCTTTATTTGCCGCAGTACATTCTAGTCCTTCTTCTTCTTTCAATTCGAATTTCTCTGACAATGAATCTCTTCTTGCCCTACTAACACTCAAGGGAACAAAATGAAAATCGTCGCTTGTATCAACTTCTACTCTCCTTCCCAAGTCTGGAGCTGCTGCTACTTTCTTTACTCGAGGTACAGGTTTCATCTTCACTCCTGAACCTTTCCAAACACCACCATTTGCTACTTTACTTGGGCCTCCCAAACTTGGAAATTCTTCTTCTACCAGGTTACTCGGTTTATAGACACTTTTGTTTTTACTACTACTACTACTGACTTTCGGATGGTGCGGCGTCGGTTGCCCACTTACTGCCATGTTTGTGAAAGATTTGGGCTGTTGATGATAAGCTATGCTGCTTCTGCTGGAGGTATTTGGCGCAGTATATGATGATGAATATGAGGATGAAGAAGCGGTCGTAGCAGTGGGTCGTCCTAATGCTGGAAATTCTTCGTCAAGTTTACTCGCACCACTCACTTTTGCATTCCAGTTTGGTTTACCGGGTGCACTTGAAGAGGTAGATACATTTAGACCGGATTTAAGAGCAAGACGTTGAGCAATAGATGAATTCAAAGATCCAGTTGCATTACTAGCTACAGGCAATACTGTTGATGGCGCTGCACCTTCAAGCGTTGGAAAATCTTGGACGGACTCTGTATTTACTTTAGGTAGAGGAGGAGCAGTCTCTCGAACAATCATAGAGTCTTCAGTGTCAGCCGAATCTCTACTTACAGGAATAAAAATATGTGAGAATTGGAATACTGCTTTGTGCCTCTTTTAGTTTCCCATTCATTGACAAGTAACCTGTTGCGCTGTTGACCTGATCTAGGATTGGGGCCGTCACGAAACCTACGAGACCTTCTTTCATCATCAGATCTTGGACCATACGAAAATTCTAGATCCAAGACTCTTGCCTGCTTCGTGCCGTGTTTACCAAGCAAGCGGCTGTGAGCAGTTGTAAGATGGGCTAGAACAGACAAATTACGATCAATCAAGCAAAAGTTCCTCCACAGTAAATTTGCTCGCTACCACACGTGACGCGCTTGGGTCATACCTTTCAGGTCAATGTCTGTTCTGAAAACGTTAGTAAATTTTTCTTCTTTGCAGTCCTTTTCGTTTATGATATGCAAGGTCCCCTCTTGAGTAAAAGCGTCGTTCTTTTGTAAAATGCTACAGAAATAAGTAAAAATGACTGATTCTATACTTTACCACACACAAAAAATTCTCAAACCTAATAGGGATAATACAAATATCTGGGTAAGCCAGCTTCATACCTTTATGTGCTCTGTGCAAAGGTCACACGAATATAACTCATGCAACTTTTGAACGTGAAGTCTCAAATCTTTAAAGTCTTTAAAGGGAGGCTCATGTTTGCAAATAAAGCACCGATGCTCGAGCAACGCCTCGTATCCATCTTTTATATCTTCGTCTTCTACATATATTCCATATCGTGGGATCATGATAAACATTCTGAGTTTATCTTTAACATCCTTGTATGTCTTTTTTCCCCTTGTGAATATTACCTGCGGCCACATAATTTTAAAATTTATTATCATACAATACACAACTTTCCGTTCCCCAGCATTCGCCGATTTGCCAACAATCATTCAATCATGATTCATGAATTACCTGGTCCAACATTTGCCGACAGATTGGGCACTCATTTTGATCCAACAGAACCCTCATTCGCACCGAGCATTCAAAACAAACAGGATGTTCGCACACACCAACTGAATAATACCTCACTTCTCGGTAGCACACAATGCAAGCTGAGTCGCTCATTTTTTCCAAAATCCAAATTAATCCGAAATGAGCAATACTAACAAAGTAATCAGAATTTTATTAACTAGTTCTTCCAAGAGAAACGAAAGATGAAAAAAAAAACACTTTTATATTATGGTTTAATCCCAATCACAACTTGAGTCTGCAGTTTTGAGCGACCTGCAATGCAATTCCTCCTCAACTTTGTCGGTAAATACAAACAGCTGATGTTTCTTACACACAGATGATTGGTGAAGAAAAAGAAAAGCACTGCTGCTGTATTAAAAATGATAATAATTAGGCTAATGAAGCAGACGGTATGTAAACCGTGAGAAGAAGCAGTAGTAAAGTAAAAGCAGTAAGCAAAACGTGGTCGGCGTTCACAAAAATTAAACAAACTTTTTTTGTGTTATTACTATTACTAAACTGACCATCTACAACCTAGTACTGAACCGTACAGTATGAACTTGTGAATCCAAAATATTTTTGACACAATAAAGTCCAAACAAAGTTTGATAAAAAAAAACTACGATAGAAATTTTTGACAGAAGATGTTTTTATTTGAAACCCCGTCACCAACAACCAGTGGCTCACTTACTCATCAACCATTCACGGACAGATGGGTGCACTTGCAATGGGAAAAAAGAGAAACTCTTAAAATCTTGTGCAGACGTCACACAGAAATAGAACAGAACATTGAAAGATAGACAACATTCAAGCAAATGTAGATCGCAGATTATCTAAAATGTTGAGCACGACGTACAAAAACGTACGTAACGTTACTTCTGATGAAGTACACTAGCACCATGCTTCGCAGTATTCGCACGGCACAGGCATGGCACCATCACTAACTGAAAACTTAATCCTTTCGCTTTGAAATTACTATTTCACTACCACATGCAACACAATGAGTTCTCATACTTTGTACTTGTTCTTGGTTATTTTTTTCTACATATTCTGCCCCACCACCACCACAAGTTTTTAGGTGTAGTATGTATGATGTATGTCTAATATTAAATGAAATACATATACATTTACGTTGCACTGCCATTTCATACACAACAAGCACCTTAAATTTACGAAGCTATGAAATATAGTACTACAAAAAAATGTTCAATATAATGTAAATAATATTATCAGTCATTCTTACATGACGTGACTCCATAGCTAGGTTGGTTAGTGGATATTATCCGCTGGATAATGGTCGTCATTCGGTAAGTTAAGTTGTCAATACTAACTAATTGCTGTCGCTGTACATAATGTACATCTATCGAACACTTTGGCTCATTGCTCTTCAATCTTCATAGTCATCATCATCATCCTCATTATCACTGTCACTGGTCAGTGTCACTATTTATTATGTACATACTGCATAAATAGTCAAAAGCCACCGTTGCTTTTAGAAGCGTTAGACATTTTTTGTCGCATTTCTTGAGAATTTTTCGTTAGTTAAACGTACATACATTGGTGAAGAATGTCGTCATACTGAAAACATTATAATTGCACAAAATAAATGCTTACCTGTAAACATTTTTCTGCAACCGCGTCAGTTTGCTTTGCGAGAGGGCCTAAGCTGACAAAGAGATGAGCTCGCTGTATCTGATTTTTTAAGACTGAACTGGGGTAATGAGAGACAGTTCTGTCTTCCTCCTATTTGGAACAAAAGCAGAGTGTAAGTCTATCGCGGACTGCATTCTGATATCAAATGTCATGTATAAAAGGAACAGAACTAGCAAACTGATATTTTTGAATATTGTCTTTCCAAATGATTAAAGATTAAAGTAGTTGAAAAAAATTAAAGTAGTATAGTGGTTATTGGATGATTTTTTAATTTATTTGCTTGGCTGCATTCATGCTTATCACCCATAATCGAAACTGTTGACCTGTCTATGTAGCGAGTGCATACAAATTCAATGTAAATACTAGAAGATTGAAAAATCTTTGCCTGTCGTGCTACTGCATTGCAAGATTTGCAAGTGTATTTTGCAATAAACGCTTTCCATCCAAGAGAGGTTTGGGCATTAAAATTTTTACAATCTGTAATTACAGAGACGACACTTTATGCATTGAAGTTCGCGGGAGCGAGATTTTGTACTTAAAAATGTTGAATCTATGAAAACAATCAATCGAGATTTGAAATATTTGATGCTATATTGATTAAAAGTAAGAATTGGAAAACCATAGCCAGTTACCCCAGTTTGACAAGTTGATTGCAGAGCTGTTTCTTATTATGAATCCATGTGTACATACTCCTTGTTAAATATGCATTTGTGATTAATATTTAGCAAAACTGCTCAAAATAATGGTTGTGTGTCTTTTCGTCATCATAAAAATAAAAGTTCACTCTTTTGACAGGTAAGCAGAGGCAGCGGTGTAGCCACTGACATAATTTTATCCGAAATCCTTACGTTTGTGTTTTATCTCACGATCAGTAAACACTTCTCTTCAAATTAATGATCTACATTCCGTGCTCTCAAAGTCGCAAGTTTAAGAAAAATTTAGTTATTTTGTTGCAGGCAAAATTTACCATTCAAAGTTTGAATTTCAAACTGATCTAAAAAATGTTCAAGACAACTAATTAAGCAAATGTCAACTTGATGAATATTGAAGTACCTATACATCAATATAGAAATGGGTCAAGAGTCGAGCCATAGATTTTTATACGAAATGCTCCTGAAGAGATGACGCTATAAATACATTATACAAATTCCAATTCTTCCGAAATCCACTCATACACGTCCTCTAACATTTCCAGTAAAAGTCACTTCTACTTCTGTTTTGCACAAAGTTTTCTCCTTTTAAGACGTTGCGTGCCACTTTCTTCGGATCTAGTAATTTTCTTTGGAGCAATTTTTGTATCTTTGTACTGTTTCCATCCGTTTGGACTGATGTGTGACTATTATTATAAATGTACCTTTTTTAAATTTAAAAAGAAGGAAAACTGAATCATTTTCCCTTCGCAATAAATACGCGGTCTAGTATAATTTCAGCGATATTTAATATCAAAACATTAGATACGATTTGCTGGCATAAAATTATATTAAAACTATTATGGGACAACGAAACAGAAGTCATACTTGCAAAGTGCGTATGAGAATAGGCACTTTGCAAGTATGAGTGCAAGCACTTTGCAAGTACATACTTAAGTGTAACTTTCCCTGCAAAACAGTACAGAGCTTCCGTCATTATTATTAGTATGTACAGTTTTACGCGTGATTCATTCCAAGAGAATTAAAAAATCCTTCTAATACTATCATCAATTTACATACAGCATAATGATAGATTAAGTAATATAAATTGATAAACAAAGAGTTTTCATTCGAAAGTACGCACGTTGACATTCTGATAAATTATCAGTGATAATTACTCTTTGCTTATTAATTACTACTTTTCTTTGATGGAGAACCAAAACCAGAAGTGAATATTATTATGACTATACTACAAACGCAAAAACACCTGTGTAGCCTACCACCAACCAACCCTACATAAGCTCTCCGAGGTCGAGCGCATATAGGTAGTAGAAATAGGTACGTGTGCCTGTTTAGTTGGATCAAGCAGAATGGAAAAGAGAAAGTTACCACAACCCTAAATGAATGAGGGGAAATTCTACTTGTACGGAAAGGTTCGTAAATGCCCAACGGAAAGAGGAAAAGTAAAAGAACTTTTCTTCTTTCTATTTTTCCAATGTTCTACATGTGCTACGGATGGATGAGAGTTTTCTCTCCAGTTGCAGATATGTACCTATATTGCCTTTAACGGGACCTTATTGGTCTCTGTAATACAATTTTGTCTTTTTTTTGCAGCATACTACTGCACACTCGTTCCAGATCATAATGCCAATCATATAGAACAGCCCATTATATATTACTACATCTTTTTATGGATGTATATATAAATATTCCCATTTTATAGTATATAATATTAGCAACAATAATGCTCATAATAACACAGTTAAAAACATTTTACTTATGCTATTCATGTATACATAAAATATATCTTTGTTCACCCTTTTCTCTTCTCAGTTCTCGCACACACTTTTATTCACACACCGAAAATTGTCGATTTTCTTATTTTGTTCCTTTTCCTTGTGTATTTATTAGTGCCTACCAAGTGGTGCCTATACATAATGTGCAGTATATTCATAGGCATGCATGTATCTAGTTTGATATAGAACACATTTCATTCAGTTGAACAGAAGCCATTTCCTATCCGAGAAAATTTATTTTCTCTTTTCTCTCTTTGTACAAATGTGAATATAGGACAAGCGAAACTGATGACATTCGTTCGTATCCAACCATATACTACACAGACTCCCAAAGACCACCTAAACCTAACAATTTCCCCCAAGTCCTTGGCATAGGTACATAAAATGTGGTAACTTTACTCACTCGCTCACTTATACACACACCAGCTCTGCTCTTCCATGTACAAAACTTTATCTATCTATACTGAGCCTTGCCTTGTTCGTAGTAATCAGTATAACCTCAGAAAAGACCAAAAGCAAGAAAAAGGAAAAGCTACTACAGAAAAGTAGAGTGGTTGAGAGAGTAGTAGAGAAATGCTCTAAAAGCTAAAACCACGTCGTTAGTAGCTTTTTTCATGGCTCCAGCGAGTACAAGAAACGGCTCTAGTGCAATAATGTGTACTGATGGCTAACAGTGTGTGCTTGTATTGGAAAAAAAATCATAGCATTAATAATAATAATAACAAAAGTACTAATAGTACAGACTGAAGTCAAACTTTATGTGTGTAAGTAGTGTGATTGTGACTTGGTTTTAGTTTGGTCTCTTACTCTCTCAGCTCTGGTCTACATTCAACATTTTGATGTCTTCTGTTTGTGATGATGAGCCGTGTAGCTGGCTCTCTGTACCTTTTTATAAATTGAAAATAATACATATAATATTATTTTATGCATGTATAAGGTCTGGGAGAAACACATGTAATGTATGTATTCACACATGTAGGCTCACATCCCGATCCCCATGTCAGCTTCATCATCATCGTCATCATAAGCCAATAACAATAAGACTTAATACTGCTCTGTGTGTACCAGAGTAAAGTAAATGTATGCAGTGCATATTATTACTCTTTCACTATAAAACTTTTAGTAAATGGAACAACTTTCCCAGTTTTGTCGAATGAGTGTATGTACCTACATTAGGCATGTATTTTGGAGAAAAGTCTTGTTAGTTGAGCCAACACTTTCAGGAAGGAGTGGAGCACGCTGGGTGCAGATTGGAGAAACTTTTTATCTATAGACCTCAACTCATCGTAAGATTGAAGACCTGTGTGTGGAGTCGGGAAAAATAATAATAACAATAATAGCACGCGACACAGTCACGGATGGATAGCTTTTATGGAAATGTATAAGACGATTGAGTGGAAGTGAATAAGATGAATAAATAGTGCATGTTGCTGTTACACTGTTTGTATTGTGGTTGAAACTATAAATTTCATACAAAAAACCTTACAAATCAGTTGTCAGTGCGAATTTTTTGTAATTATAAAAGTTAATAATAATAATAATAATATGCAAGTAACATAGGTAGGTAATAAAAGTAGGTTTGCGTGCCTGTGCGTTACAATTTTTTTTTGCACTTTAACACGATAGCCAGTTAAAGTTACTCTCTGAATAAGCCACAAATTTTTGCTGTCCATTTTCACTCCTTTCTTTAGTGATGTGATACGTCTAGCAACTGCTTTTGGAAAGTTAGGTCAATAAGTAAGGTGTGTGCCAGTGTTTGTAAGCTTGTTAACGTGAACATTTAATTGCCCTCTTTCAAAATGATGGAAGGTGGTGCATTTGGTGGGGGCAAAGCTGGGGCCCCATTTGATCCAGTAGCATTTGCCAAGAAACCTCCTGTGATTCTTCGAGCACTTTGTCTGGTAAGCACATGTACAAGTTCTTATCTGCATGTATATTTACGTAGTGTTTAATTAAATCACTAGGTGTAAGTACTATATACGGTTTGAAGTAATTTTCGAAGAAGATATGTTGAGTTTTTATACTCTGCCAACACAATTTTCTTTAATGAAAACATTGAATATCATCATGATCTCAATGATGACAGTTCTTTACCTGGATATGTGACTCATTATGCACCTTTGCTTATATAGCGTTTAGTTGTGCTGACTGCCATAATAAACACTACTGATCATAATTTGCTTGTACTATTTGTTTATATGCTACTTTGAAGCACACTCAATATGTGCTAATACTTACACTTGTACTATTTTACATTTCGTGATATTCAGTCAAATTTACTTCATCTGGAACTTCATTCATAGTCTTGCAACTTACTGTGCAGTTGCAGAAGAATATTTATCATTTTCCATAATATTCATTTATCCTACTCTATGTAGTTGTAGAGAGAGAGAAAAACAATCGCAAAGCTTTCTTCAAACTGGCTTTTTCTAGCAAATATTTTGTAATTCGTCAGATGCAAAATGTGTCGCTTATCAAAATGTTTCAGGTATATGTCTAATGGCAATTTCAGTTATACATGCATTATCCTTTTTCCATTTTTACTCATCTAACACCAACGCTTTATCTTCACATTACTCTTGTTAAAGAATAAAAATGACGAGACAGAAATAATCGTTGTATGTATTATACCGCTGCTATGTATAAATTTGCTGCATTTTGCTATTGTAATCTACGTCATATTAGTAACAGAAATTTTTAGTCTAATACGTGTGTAAGCATGTTTAAAATAAAAGTGGACAGGTATCTCAAAGGAGAAACAAAATTACTCTGCCGGACTTGGCCAATTACAAATGCAATTTTTGTTGGTGAAATTTTTGTTAAAATGTATATCGTAATGATAGGATATAAATAAAATCATAGATATTGACATTGAGCTAATCCATCCATTAGAAATTGATATTTGCTAAACAATCTTCTTCTCTCAATCGATAAAAAGGAGCATACACAGAATATTAAAGAGCAACAGGAGAATGGATCTGTGGTTTCCTGTTTCTTTAAAGTTTCATGGTAGGAAATAAATAAAATGGTAGTACACGTTGGTTGTCTGTCAAGTCGAATATCAATCACATTATCTTCGATTGTATTAGTTACTCCTGATGAATACTTTTGTTTGAAGTCGAAACGTTGAGAAATAAATACATTTTCATCTAGCTTATGATTTTCATCTTTTTTGCTCGTTGTTACCTAAATTATTTTATTTGCCTAAATAAACATGCATTGTTTCATTCATCGTTATTTTATTGCATCCAATGGAACAAACTACACAATGAAATAATCTCATTGGAATATTATTGAATTAAAATAATGCTACAGTAGGTTTATTGTGATTGTGTGCTTGTGTAGAGAAAGTCGGACCGAGCA
>JAHZMZ010004268.1:0-16008 GCA_027743805.1 Lepidocyrtoides sp. E14 | reverse complement strand
AAAAAACAGAAGATGAGCATAAAAGTAGTTTCTTGATTGGAAAATCAAACTCTGTATCAGTGTGCAAAACACAAGCATTAAATAATGATAATACTGTATGCAGCCATGAATTAAAAGAATGCATATCTTCATATAAATTCACCTTCCGCCTTTTTTACGGTCTCATAATGCGTCCTAGTCTTCGAGCGAAGACACTCTCCCGTTCCATCAATCCAAACGTAGGTGAGTTGCGTGATTTTCTTATCAACCGGTAATTCCATAAATCGGTCGTACACCGATTTATTCAAGTTAATTTTAGGTAGCATTGCCATTTTTACGTGCCGTTGTTTAACGCAGGATTTTTTCAAAAAAAAAAAAATCTTCTATGCTTAAATTTGATGGCTCTAAAATGTTTGAAATAATCCAAACAGGAGAAAACGAATAGATTTCACTATACTATCTTGTACAAAATCAAAAACGGATACCCTACGCTTCAAGTTGTGAATGTCAAGGAGGCTAAAGAATAACTGAGCGGAGGAGCTGCAATTTCTACTCATTGAGAATCTTTCATCACCGTCTTACATCTTCAGTCTTAATGAAAAAAATATTCCACTAACTACCAAAGCCTTATATTTTGCATAATGCAAACAATTCAGCATGCTATCCGTTAGTAGTAGAGTAACAGTCTCGTGAAGCAAACAAGTACGTCACCGTTGTTGGTTAGTTGTAGTGAGGAAAGAAATAAAATGCATTTACTACTTCACACTAATACACGGATATACCTATAACGACAATGAATGTAAGTTTTATGCACTATATGTACTGGGTAAGAACCTCCAACTTACGATTAGAGGAGAAACGACGGTGATGTTGGAATGGAGACAGTAGTGGTTTTAACGACACAGAAAAACCAAACCAGCATAAACACTGTGGTATGTTTGTCTGTCTCTCAGTTTAAATGTAATGTTAGTGCGACACATCAATACCGGATAAACCACAGTCCGCCTTAGCTGCTAAAAATAAAAATATAACTCTAGATGATAATGTTCCTGAATAACATTATTGTAGCATGTCTACATTGTACTTCCCGACATGGAAAAAAGTAAGAAGACTGTGCACATATCATCATACCTCGGTCTCAGAAAAGGAAGCACATTGATAATATCAGTTCCCATAAAACTCGAGACTAAAGGTAGTGATCGACATAATTTAATACGACGGACTGAGTGCAACTTAATAGTAATGATGATGTGATAACGATAAAAAACCCAAAGAATCCTACAATAAGTTGCATTACTTGTCCATTTAATGTTTAAATTTTCCTTTATTGTGATGAATCATCATGTTTCACGTGATCAATATGACATTATTCTTTTGGTTTTTTGCTAAGAGCAAAGTGTAGCTCTCATAATATTAGCGATTTCCAGCTAGTATATTATGTATGAATGGACACAAAATTCCATGCATGTACAAAATTATTATAACTAACTAATTTTTCATTTCTTCAAGACGGTTCTACGTGTCTCGATTCCGTTCTTTCTACTTATTTAAATGCTATAGTAACTAGAGCAAGCGATAGGTTGAGTGACAAGAAGACGGTCCGGTCAAAAAACCAAGGAGGGGTTAGGAATACCGAACGGTTGTTACAATGAATGATAAGGGAAGGTTATTGGTAGCAAATGATGCAGATATTGACAGGACCACTGCCATATACCACCATTCAAGTGAATTTAGTGCATATTACATTGGAAAGAAAAGGGAAATTTTATGCGTCTAAAGTATAAAAAACCTGTATGAACTGCGAAGTAGTGTAGGCCTTTACGATTTTCATTTTCATGTTATCATAATAATAATAAATATGTGCATGTATCGGTTTACGAGTTATTAGCATATGCTTACGAAAAAATCAACAACTATCAGCTAATTGTACCTATTTCGCTTTCAGCTTTAAACTTTTGATGCTGAGCTTGAAGCTTGGATGAAATGGAAATTAGCTGTTGGTTTCACTAATAATAAATAATCATAACGACATTTCTGCTCATTGTAGTGTTAATGTCATATCATTAGTATGCCAAGTACTTTTTCCAAGTTCACTTTCCACACTCATAATGCGTCGTATTGTGGTTTTAGCTCATTCATTGAAATGCTATTATCCGAACTACCACCCACCCAACCTCTGTTTTGTGGAATTCTCCGCATAACATTTGAAGCACAGCAACAACTTTAAAAAGAATTTTTACCCAGTGGATTTGCTAATTAGCTTTAAATTAGAAAAACAGTCATTTTCATACTGTTTTCATGCATCTGCACATTTACGTATGATCTTTCGACACGAAGATAACCAAACGTGTCATTCTTCTCATTTTGATCCTGGTTTATTGAATTGTAAATTGACAAATTTTGCGAAATAGTATTTCCAGTTAAAATTGTTTGAATGTTCTCTTAGAAGACATGTTCACAAATTTGTGATATGAAAAGGTGATGGAGCATGGCATGCATTTCTCTAACTTAATATTGCTTAATTGAAAACGATAACATGATACTGATGCGTGGGGTGTGTTTATTTGAAGTATCTGGTGACTAGTTGAGATGTTGAGAAATATGAAACCGCGTTAAGAGTATTAGATCATTTACGGTATCAGCTCTTTTGAAGTAATATGCTCACACGATATGGATTTTTTTAGCTTCCTCTGCATCTCTAATTCCCTGAATTTTTTTATTGCTCATCTATCATGTTTAAAGTCCAGGGATAAAATTACCACTTACAATTTTAACCCTGCTTATCTCAGTGCATAGAAGGAATGCATTGTGAAGTGTAATTGAAGCTGCTTCCAGCCTGCATGACGAAAACTTGTTTTTTTTCTTTGCTGCAGCAAAAGAGTTGTAATCAAGGATGTATTATTTTATTAAATATTATTGTATTCTCTTCCTTTTCCCCATCTACTGGAGATGCTAATGCGTGATACACAGTAGTGATCATTACATTCATGCTTATTACATGATTACCCAATTGTTGTATTGTACTCAAGACGAGGAATGTAAGGGATACGCTTTTGAATCCCTCCAGGTGCCATGTTATGAGGTTCTGTAATAGAGGCTCTTGTCTGATGTTTCGTTAGCCTCTCAAATTTCCTGTGCGCCCACGAACATAGCCATTGCGTTAGATGAACCAGATAGGAGCTTATTCTGATTTTTTCCCCCTTTTAACAAAATAATAATAATAATAATAGTAGGTTTGTAAAAAAGTGGGGATTCTTACAAGAAAAAGAAGGAAGAGAACACTATATATTTATATGAGCGCATTCATGAATATACAAGCTCATATTAGTGTGATGATGGCTGTACTTTCAGCCGCCTTAAAGCTTTACCTCGATTAATGTAAAAAAAGGAAAACTTTATAAATACGTGCGTCTGGAAATTGCTCTAGGCAAGCAGACCTATTATAATTTACTGCTCATCGTGACGGCAAAAAAATGTTAGATGCTATGTAAACTCCCCCGTCTGCATTGCATAATGCACCGACCGAACTAAATTGCTCTCTTTGTAGTTGAGTGGTACACTGTGTCATCATTTCTTACAAAAAAGTGAACCTGTTAAAAATGAAAATGCGTGAATACGTAACACCACGGAAAGGAGGAACCATCATTGAGAGTAATCACAATCAGTAAGGCTTTTTATATAATGATGACTGCTATCTTATCATCATTCTGAGCTGTCAAAGCTGATGAAAACGAATGGTAGCGGAAGGATTTATCATACAGAAAACAAATTTAAAGTATGGACAAAGTTTACTGTAATATTACTATGTGTGACTAATGTTCTCATAACATTATCTATGACGAATACGTACATTTATCCCAGCATGCATGTTGTATTCTGGAAGTTAAATAGCAAAGAAAAGTACTGCTAACGACACTTGAATTTCAATATCTGATTTTCAAAATAGTGCGAAATTTCATGCAAAACTTGACAAGCTGAAGGAAACTGGAAACAAACGGCGATTCTTTTAAAAAAGAAGGACTTTTTACCCTAGTCCATGTGTTTTAACACAGTACTTAAATGTAGTAAGTCAGCAATGTAACTTTGTTTGCGTAAACAAATGTAAAAAAAAGGTTACTTCTTCCGTTCTTTTTTTTTGGTATGTATTACACTAAGAAAACAAGCCGACAAACTATAAGTACACACAGTAAATATTATGATGAGGCCATTTTACGATCACAGAATGTAGCAGCTCATCTACAAATGCCTTTTAAACTCTACAGGTATTTCAGCTTGTTGCTGTTGTTCCATACTTTTCTTGTTCTCAAGCTCGTCAAACCAACCATTAAGAGGAGAGACGCAAAGTCAGCTTTTCAGTTTTACAGTATAATATAAACCCACCTCTGTGATACCTATGCAGGTTCACCGGTTGTAACCGCACAACCACTTTTTTTATTTCTTCCCTTTATAGACGAGAAAAAAATAATAATAAAAACTCTTGGTTGCAGTTGTGATGATGAGCTATACATTCAAATGATCGGCACATCGGAAGTTTAGTGGACGGACAGGTAGTAAAACTGAGGGGACGGCATGTAATACCAAGTCGTAGAAGTCATCTAGGGAACATGGTGCAACCCAAGGGTAAAAATAAAAAAAAGCAAGAAAGGTAATAATGACGATAATATGTAATAATAATGAATCACACTACTCCCCGTTCAAATTTCCTCTCTGTCCGTCTCTATTTTTTCTTACTCTTGCATGCATAGTGTCAGCATTTTTTTTTGTTCATTTCAAATCCAGAATCCAGTCCTGTATTTACCAACTCTTTTGTTGGTTGTTTTTGTTGCAACAATGTTGCGGCAAAGAATATACATTGCTGTCTGTCAAGCATTACTATGCCATGGACTTGTGCATATATATGAAGTTTTTTTTACACACCATAGGTCCAGATAAAAGAAAGAAGGTACGTAAAGGTAAAAAGAAAAATGCTCTTTTACTCTACTTATTACTCTGCAACTACTACTACTATTACGAGTTACTTTTCTTATTTTTATTTTCCTGATTATGAATTACAATGCAGTGCTGGTTCCTTTCAGCTGCCATAGCAGAATTTCATAATACTCAACCATGCATTGCATCACTTTCGTTGGAAAAAATAATGCACTAAAAAGGAAACATGTTCCTGCACATACACAAGTGTGTGTGTACAAGTATTAGCAGAGATGTGTGTTGAGTGATGGAAACTGGAATTTAGAATATTATATTCATAAGTGGCAACGCAGGGATGATTGTTGCATTGTTGCAAGGCAGAAGATTATCCAGTTTTTCGGCAGTTGCTTCCATGTATTCATACAAGGGCAGCTTACCTACTTACAGACCAAACATGTAAAATAATATTATGTGAATTCAAACCTTTAAAAACCTTTACATTTTTACCCGATATTATGCATGCCTATATATATTTTTTTGTTTCAGATATAATATCTGAGTCATGTTTTAAAAAGTAGTACCCACAAAAAATATCCCTTAAATGACGCAGGACACTCTGAGCAAAGAATCAGTTTTATTCTGTCTGCAGACAAAGTTTGTCTTTTGAAGTGTTCATAAATGAGGGAAAAGTTGTACTTAACTGTTTCATGTTTCGAATAATAGTTTTGGAAGTGTGTGAATGTACGAAGCAAAAAATCATAGTTCTCCGAGCCAAGCTGGCTAAAAATGAGGGTTGGACGTGTTGTAATACTAACAGGGTAAATACGGGCAGCAGCATAAATATTTATGAAATAATATGCAGAAACACATTTTCAAAGTTTTTTATGGAGAATAAAAAGAAATTATTGTCAAAAAAGATCTGCATTTTCCCTAGTATTTTTTTGGCCTGTAAATTCTCCACAAAAGCAGAAAAATGTCTTTCTAGCAGTTTCATCTCATCTCGTCATCCCTCTTTTGCAACAACTCGTCTGAGCAACTTGATACTTTTTAAAACACATAAAACGCTGTTGAATCAGCTTTTGTGTGTGCGGTGTAGCAAAAATCAAGTTAAGGTGAGGCTTTCATCCTTCTTTTCTGCCAAAGGTGGTGGAATGGAATGGAAGTTGCTTTTTGGTTCTTGGCCTGCTCAGTTGTGTATGTAGTATATAATAAAAATAATAAGTCAGTGACTCATTTGCCACTAGAGATAGTAAATAGTTATTTACTTTGGTTCGTTTCTTCGTCACTGAGTAAATGTGTGTATAATAATGAAATAAATGGCATCCTGTGCTTTGCTGGTGGTAGATAAAAACTTTACGCATTTGTCCTCTTGTTGTAACAGCCAGTATATGGCTATGATGCCATGATGTTCATAGATAGTAGGTAGGGATTCATTGTTGCACACAATATTATTATTACATTGTATAAAAATGTGAGTGTTATTTTGTTGTCGTGAACATTGTAGTTAGATACGTACATACATACCGACGACGATGATATTGTTATGATGTGAAAAAGCAAAAGACCTCTTGCATTGCCTCTTTCCTTCGTTGTCGTCGTCATCATCATCATCTTCTTCTTCTCCCTCATGCCATGCCTTTTATTATTCGTAGATTGAAGCATACATATCGACGAGATTTTTTTTTCTTACCTTTTTTACTGCTGCTGCTGAGGAATAATAATAAAATGATGTGCATCTTTGCTCTTCTCTGCTTTAGGGACAAAAAGCCAGTTTGCAAGCAACAAACTCGGCATTCTCGCTCACGACCAACCGTTTCAAACAAAGGCCGTGTGTGCTGTCATTCTTCTTTTTCTTGTAAATACATCAGGAATGAAAATATTTTGCTTCCATTTACTTCTTCTTCTTCTGGTGATTGTGATGATGACGATGGCAGTTTAGTTTAGTGATTGTTTTTCTCATTTGCATGAAAAATTGAGTATAAAAAACACTACTCCGATTTCTTACTTTCATTCATCACCTTGTCCATTTTTTTATCTTGAATTCTTCAAGAAGAAATAAAGTAGAATCGCAAAATCTAAACGCACAATTTTTTTTTGCCCTGTACGAACTAGAGATTTTTTGAACAATTTGGAATGAAAATGGGTATCATTTAAATTCCACATTTCTCGTTTTCATCGCCATTTGCTAAAATTATCATTCATGTCCAGAAAAGAGTAGTAACAAGAGTCAAATGTGTAAAACAGGGAATTACGGGAGTATTCCTTTTGCCCTCAACTGCGTATCTGCATGTAAGTATTATCTGTCAGTTATTGTGAATATTTTGGTTTGTAGTTGAAAAAACCCTAGTGATTGTCCAACCTGTTGCTTAACACTTTCATGCAAGTAGGTATGCCAGTAGTGACTTTGTTGGTTCATACGGGCACAGCTTTTGAAGAAAATTTCAGAACAAGACTGCTGCCATTATAACCAAGTATTATTATTATTACTACTTTGTTGTTGCCTGAGACGGTTCAACTTTTCACTTCATTCGGCTCCGATGCTTTTCTATTTTTTTTAAAAGTATAAAATATCTCGCGTGAATACAGATAACATATTTACGTATCTCCCTAGATTTGTTGCTGCTACTGCTGCTGTCGTGTGTGGTTTGCTCTGTTCTCATTGTTCTCACGCGATTTTCCTATGACTAAGATATAATAAGAGCCTTGGCTTGTCTATACAGAACACGAAAACAGGCCAGTTGAATGGAGAATAACATTTTTTGACGAAGAAAGAAAAAAGACGCTCGCATGCACGTATAAAGTATTTTTTATTTATTTTTTCTGTGCCTCTACAAGTGAACCAGAATTGTTACATTTATGAGAAGTAATGTATATATCGTATGTACGGGCATGTTACACTGTCCATTTTACTGCAAGCAGTTCCAGTGAGAAGACAGGTGAATACTACTACTACAGTCATCATGGTCATTCTTCAGTTACAAGTGTACCTTACACAAGTGGTCTGAAATAAATACGCAAGGACCATTTTTTCCCTCTTTGCAGACACTGAAAATATACACATTTTGGTGAAGGTTGTTGCAAACTTGTTGAAAATTAATACTCTTGTGGAGGAGAAATATCTATGGGTTTGTTTCAAAGACTTCCCTTGTACTAATTTAAGTGTAATTTGTGCTCTCTTGCCTTTTGAGTAGGTAGCTTTGTACTGATTTCCTAATAACCTTTGCCTCTTCAAATCCCAATCAGATAGCTGCTGGTTTTCATTTGCATTTTTTTGTGGATATTGTAAAAGAGATATTTGAATTTTTTTCCAACGATATAAAAACTAACTTGAGTACTTGTGTTGTACTAAATTATTTTAAATGGGAAATTGTGTCAGAGTGTGTAGCAGTTAATGCTGTTCATCTAATCCGGACAATTGAGTAAACTAGTAGAGAAAATTGTTAAATAAATTGATTGCCTAGTGCACTTACTGTGTCATGCAAGAACACGCCATCAAAGGAAAGGGAATACCTATGTGGAAGAAGGAAACTAAAAATGGAATCACCATCTCATTTGAGTGAATCCAATCTACGTCGATATAAAGGAATCAGGTAAGAAGCTGCAGCAGCAGCAGAAGAAAGAATAATCTAATGTATACGGGGTAGTGATAAGTTTGTTTGTATCAAATGCATAATTTATGTTACCATTATTGCGAACAGTACATAAGCAACACCACTGATATTTTTGGAATTTATTGTTGAATCAATTAAGGAAATGATAAAAAGGAATAATCCCACATCGATTTTGATTATATTTTGATGAAAAGAGTTCACACATTATTAAGCGCACACTTAATTCTTAATAATATATTATAATTATTATTAGTTTATTCATCTATCTGCCCACTACTAAACACGACACGCTCTACAACTTTCCGTATTTTTTTTATTTCTTCTATCAATCCAATACCTAACCAAAAAGAGATTAGAAATGAAACCAATACTTAACTTAGCATTTTTAATTTACATTTTTAAATTTCGTACACACATCCTGTTCACTGACATGACAACCATGAGAAATAAATTATACTCCGTCAAAAGACACATTTGGACTTATTTGATACCGATTCTTTTTTTAAAAAAATATGAGCAAATGATAGTCTTGCATGTTGAGTAGATAGAGTTGACGTAAAATCGCTTATGTGTTTATAAGTACCTGTTTGATAAAATCGTTCGTAGTTATTAGTAGCATATGTAGCATCAGCAATAACGGTCATATCATTTAATGTTACTTCAAACACGAAATAATGATGCTTCATGACGTACAGTTGTGAGTAAAAAAGCGAAAATGCTTTAACAACCAGACTTACTTTGATTTTTCTACCAGCCAAGAAGGAAAAATAAAGACATGATCATCAACATTTATCATTATTAATTATCATTTCCAATGAGCATAATAATAATATTATAAGCACTTTCGATAAAACTCACCATGCTGCTGTTAAATAGTAAATACCAAAAGGGTAAATAATCGTGTGCGTGCAGGACGAGAAATATGATTAGTTTTCTTTTACATTTTTTGAATACACTTTAAAACGACAATAACAGAGAAATTTTTGAGCTGTAAAATATTTTTCCTCATTAAAGCTTCCTTGTTTTTTTCTTGAAAGTTTTACTTATCCTTCCTTCTTCTTCGTCTTTAATTCCATCATTATCGTCATCCTCCACCTTTTTAATGCATTATTTGCTACATAAATAAGCTATTCGTAAAAAATTTTTTTTTGAAAAAGGGAATTTGACGAAGGGAAAATAAATTTGAATTAAGCTGATTGCATGCTTTGAGCTGCTGTAGGGTTTGTATTCACTTGTGCGTTTTTGCATGCATCATCACGCATGCAACACCATGTTTGAAGTCTTTCCGTGTGGGATATTCTGACGAGTTTATTTACAACAATAACTTTATGCAAAAAAAAATTATAACGGTATGCAGTTTACATATTATTTAGGACGATTCAAGATGTTGTTCACGGGAACTATATAATATACAACTTTGTTTATTGTCATTTGTTCAAGTACTTTTGCTTTCACAGTCACAAAATATCTATTGATTCTTTCTAAAATGTTTTTAATACACGTACAGTTTCATGTTTTCTATCATCCAGTTTACAAAATATCTTATAATTGTCTGCTAAACAACCTGTAAGCAAGTAAAGTTGGACACATTTAACATAAATCCTTTTATTTTGAAATAAATGGCATCCTCAAGGTGACGGTGGAGGTCCCAACACTCTGTTGCAAAAGCTGTGGCTTCACTACACTTGTCGCTATTTTCAATTTTCCATGTTTATATTATTACATTACAGCACTTTGTAGCAATCTCTACGTCTGCTCATCATAAACTTGTGAATAGCAACTCAACGTTTTGTTCTATTTTAGGATATACTCCGTTACAAAATCAGACTAATTGTTTAAAGCAATAAAATACATAAGTACATTGCCTCGCGCACTATGTCAAGCCATGACTACAAACATTTAACGATCTGTTAGTAAGGTAAGGGAACAAGTCCTACTACAACCTGGCTGAATGGCATTCCTCCTTTCTTTTTTTTACTGTGCCACCTAACGACTCAAAAGGCGCTAATGATGGCTTTCCATTTTTGGCTAATACCAAACAAACATGTAGATTTTATTGAGAAAAATGAAAACATTACCTGGCTATCTGAAACTTGTATGGCAATGAGTGAATCCGAAAACGCTTATGTTATGTATGTACCTGGCTGCATTTTCCTTACTTTGGTGAGCACTGTAGGCAACTTTTTTCCCCAGTTTACAATTTCGTTTCTCACTATTTTCATTGCACATTGCAACAGTGATGAGATTTTGTTGTTTTTCTGTGATCCCAACTTGCATTCAGTTTCAGAAAGGCACGGCCAAAATACTTAAAATTCTACACAACAGTATCCATTCAATACCCGACTTTTTATTTGGAAGATTAAATAGTTTTTCAAGATTTTTTATGTGGGCATGTCTACATAAATTCCTGCATAAAATAAATGTTTTCTTAAAATATAAAACGAAAACGAAAGACTTCATGTGAAGCTTTGTCTTTTACTTGTTTTGTTGTTTTATTCATGATGCCAATGACAAAGACATGATAGTGAGATGAAATTTAACCAATTGCATTTGCAAAAAATGCAAAACTTTCATTCTTTTTTTTTCGGCATAATCTCCCCCATTTGGAAGTAAAATTCTCTTTAAATAATAATAATAATAAAAGTGAAATATATGTATACGAACGTATTTATGTATGTATATTACTTTTTTCTTGAATGAGCTACCTTGTTTGTGAACAACAGTAAAGATAAAATGATATGACGACGGGAAGCACAAAGTGCCTTTGACGTAATATCAATGGATGAGCCGACAATAATGGTGTGATTGTGATTACAAAACGCACAAACGAAAAAAAACTGTTTGTTTCATGTAAATAATAATAATAATAATAATAATAATAATAATGAGAGATGTATGTCTTGCAGACTTACTAAGTGTGCGTTATTGGATGTGTTGTTCGTTGTTCCGTTATCCCCAAGATGTTTTGGTTTGATAGTAAACTGCAGCTGCTGACAAGTTTGCAGGAAACTTTACTATTCTAGTTACGAAACGGACACAGTTGCGATAAGGATTTTAAGTAGTAGAATAGAAAAGAAGACATGAAAATATAATCAAATCAGTAAAACCTCACTTACAAATGTGCAAAATCGACTTTACTGCGTAGCGGTACAAACAATTTAAAACTGCTTATTTTTACACATTTTCCTGCCTGTCCAATCCATCTAGTCGCATTTCATTATTATTATTATTATTATTCATTTTTAATCAAATCAAGTCGCCAGCCAGTCATCCTCATCATCATTCTCACTCACTATTATCCACCAATCCATAACTTTTACTTGATTTTAGATCAGATTACTTTCTCAATAAATAAAGCAGTAACCTGCGAAAAAAAAAATTTTCTCTTTTTTTGCTTATCTTCCTACAGAAGTGTCTTAAATGCTCTTAGAATATTATTATCACTAGACTACCTACTTATCTTTTGTCATTATCCCTATCTTAGTACCCTGAGAAACTGGCTAATATTTTGCCTTCCCATTGTAGCTTCATCTTATTGAGTGCTGCTGTGGTTAACTAAAAGTCCTGTAAACCCTATTACATATATAAAAAGATTTTGCTCAAGTGAGACTATATGCCCTCCTCTTATCGCTTTAATTCCTTTCCGTTTCCTTTTCTCAGCAGTCAACCTTACTCTGTAGTCAGACTGTGCATGCATTCGCATTAGCATAATATGCATGTCAGCAGTTGCAGTAATAGCATAGTTCTAAATCACTCTGATTTGTAATTGTAACTGAACATAATTTTGAGAGAAAAAAGTTGCTTAAAAAGTCTTGTAACGTAGCGGTCGTAAATAATGGTGTAGCAGATAAAACTAACATGACATTATGACGTTTTCCTTAATTATAGGTTGTATAATAATTATACAAACAGCTTGTTCTCTTGTTCCTCATGCCAATACATCATCTTATTGTGCATGTAGGAACAGGTAAGTACTACCATTCTTATCATTTTTAATTACAACGGACTTGGGGTTTTTACATAACCGGCACTTTTTCACGCTTAGATTCGATAAGCATTTAATTGCTCTTTAGTAAAAGAACCTTTTTCAAAAAGATCTAGAAATGCGAGATGTTCTAAACTGTAATTTACAACTAGGACACATATTAAAACAGGGCATTATTGGTTGATGACCTTTTGTCAAACTGTACTTTACAAGCTTATTGTTATCAGGAAGGTAATTAACCACCTCTAATTTAAGCATTTAAGTGAAATCCTAAAATCGGTCAATTTTTGATATTTTAAAACATGTAGTAGAGTTCCTTCAATTCTTCAGCTTAGATTTAAAATTCTAATTTAGCATTTTACCTACGCTTAAATTTATGAAGTACATTCTAGCAGAATAAATTACATACTGTACATAGTTTTTACAGTTAACTCATTAATGTCTTCAAACGGACTATGTGATAAAGGGAGTGAGTTTCGCACAATAAATTTTGCTTACCAGACTTGTTCCATGGTTGTGATTTGTGAATCTCCTCATTGTCATTATTATTATGTAAAATAAAAATTTCAAAAAAGTAACATCGTCCATGTAACGGATACTATGATTCTTTCTTTGCTGCTGAGGAAAGCTCGCACACTATAGGAATAAAATTATAATATTTTGGTAGGCAAGTAGATGCATAAAAATAAAAAAAGACCCCTTGTTGAGATGTTTTCATCTACCTAATGAATAAATAGTTGCACTTTTAAATGCACAAATGATGTTTATAATCATCATAATTAACTTGCAAATCCTTAACTAACGACAATAAATTATCCACGCGTTCAACCTTAGCTTCACCTTTTCCCTTGAACTTGTCAATGTATTACCGGTTTTTAAAGGGAAGTTTAAAATATATTTTTGCATTTATGTTTACGTGTTGATGGGCATATTATTGTTCACGTTTGTTAAAAAAAATAAAATGAGCACATGTCTGGTGGTGGAGAACTTGAAAATATTATATTCTTCAATTGCATACTGCACCAAAACAACATTGGTAATAATAAAATATTACATATTTTTTGTCGACGACGAACAAGAAGAAGAATAAGAAAGGAAACTGTCGTGCTTCGCCAGTCACAACTTTAACCAACCACCCAGTAAAAAAATCCATGAGAATGATTTTAAAATAATGAGGCATTGTATTCCCCTTCAGCCAGGAGATTAGGTTTGAAAAGAGAGTAGAAAAGATAAATTAAACAGTATGATTCATTCGATAATATATTACTGTGAATAGTATGCTTTGAACTTTCAGTTGACTTGTAGATGGGCATATATTAGTCATCAGTCAGTTCAGCATTTTAACGTCTTGTCAGTGTCATCGTGTCGGATTTTTGAAGAGGATTCATCATAAAATTGGATGTTTGATTGTCATTATTACTACTCTGCATGTTTTTTTATACTCTTGCACCCTATCAATACAATATGGTACACATACAGCCAAGTTTCAGTTCATGTTCCATTGTTGAACATTTTACATACTCTGCATCTTCACTTTAAGGTCTCGGTTAAGAAGAGAATGCAGGTAATAAAAAATACCGTGCGATTTTCCTGAAGTGATGGAGACTACGACGAAAGACACAAACATTAGGTGATTCAGCAGGGTATGTATATGTATCTTATCTTCGTTTCTGATCGTTTTGTTACTATCATCATTACCATCAAAACAACGGTGTGTTGGGCTGTGTAATATTTAAAGCAAACGTAACATGAGTTGAAGTGATTGTTAGTTTGTGAACAAGTTGGAAAATAGCAAATAAAGCAGAGATGAAAAAATGACTGTTTTGTTGACAGGAAGTTCAACCACAGAACAGAGAAAAGTTGTTTGGAAATGACGAAGCAGCAGCGTGGTTGCTGCTGCAAAGAAAGGAGAGGAGTTGCCCTGCTTATTTTCTTGTTGACGTGTTTAGCAAGAAATGAAGGCGTGTTATTTAATTTCTTGCTGCAATTGCTGCATGCACTTTATACTACGCTTTATTATTATTGCAGTTTATTAAAGTTATTCTTGAAGAAAAAAAATGAGTTACATACGCTTACATTTTTACAGGCTAAACAAATACGACTATTTTACTGCACTACAGGTACATATCTATAGAAAATATGCTAATTTTATAATTAAGTTACCACTACATTTTTTCTCATTTTTAAACTAGATGCCTTCCTGAATCGTCGTCATTGCTTACTCTAGAAATTTATACGTTTTTATTAAGTGGTGCATTTATGAAAAAGCGTATGTTGACTTTAACTATCGAACCAATTCACTGAGATTTTCCCTGTGAGTAGTACTGAGTACACATTTCCTCCCAATATATTTCCTGCAAAAGTCAGACCATGTTTCATACATGGCAAACATTTAACCATATTTTCAGTCATAAACGAAGAAATGACGATGAGTATTGCTAGCAAATAAGTCTAGTTAGCCAGAATTGCATGAAATGCTCAGTGTCGTACAACTCGTACAGTAAAATCCACCGCCAGTATTTACTTGTACTGAACTATGACAGTCGGTTGTTTGGTGAAAACGTAATAATTGACTTGGTGGGGAGTCTTTCTTGATAAATGTTGAAAAATATTTAGTACATCCCATCTTCTAAACGATAAAAATGTGTGATAATGTACATACAATGTACATTTCCACATACTTAATTCCAGCACGCTAGAAAAATTATTTTTTGCATAGTTTATCTGCAATGTCAAGTATAATCTTTGAAATAATGCAGAGAGTGTGTAAAATAATGGTACTTTTGACTTTTTAGTTGCTAGAAAGGAAACAGTTTGCCGCTGTGGATTTCTTTGCTAGATCACGTAACTCGGTTCTTTTTCCTTTAAAAATGCTGAGAAGAAACGATAATGACGTGACGTGATATCCGCTTGATCTCACGGGTAATCGTGCGTGGTAAATCAGCGAAATTATGCGGTGATAAAATATTATTATTGCTACTATTACTATTTCGTTGAGATGATGTGGTGTGGTACTGGGTGATATCAGTGAAATGAATACCAGAATTTTCTTCAATTTGTCATTTCCATTCCAACAATTTTTCTTCATCATTAAGCCAACTCAGGTATGTTTCATTGGTGGTAGTCGGTTTGTTTTACACTGTCTTATGCTTACTTTATTGTACTCATGTTTTGAGTGAAAGAGAACCGACCAGAAAATTACATCTTCTCCAAATTAAATCTTCATTAACTTTTACTCGCCTAACCCTACGAACATTATTTGTAGAAAACTTTAAAATAGCCATGATCGTCTTTAAATTATTGCCATTTAAAACTATAAATTACGAAAAGTTAGCAGACATCAATTGCAAAGCAGTCAAAAGCAAGTTCAGAATCCATCAAGAGAGTACGTTCACGACAGATTTGAAAAAAAGTAGAGGAAGTAGTGGCAAGAAGTGAGGAGTTAAATGACTCAGACTCATGACTGTTATCGGACCGTACTTGTAAAATTATTTATCCATAACTGTATTCGAAATAAGATTGCAA
>JAHZMZ010004267.1:0-11951 GCA_027743805.1 Lepidocyrtoides sp. E14 | reverse complement strand
TGAATCGTATTTCGGAACGAAGTTGAAACTATAAAACAATATGTATTTGATGAGTTTTTAGAGTAGTGATTTAACCTTAAGAGTTAATGTAAACAAAGAAGATGGTTTTCTGCATAATTGTTTATAAAAGGCATGCCTCTTATAGTTATAAAAGGCAATCTCTATTAAAGGCAATTTCTTTGTCGCCTTTGAGCCCCTTTTATAGACAGATTCGACTGTATCTCAAGTGAAATCCGATCCACAGAAAGACTTTCATGCCTGCACATCCGTACAAACATCTCAAACTCTGCGCCAAACATATATAATAGCTTAGCTGTTCAAAGTTGTCAGCAGCAGGACGCTGTGTTGGCGGTGGTTGGCAGTGAAGATTGATCAATAAAGACAGGAAGAAAAAGTTTATACTGACTGACTGACAGCAGAGCAGAAGCAACAATAATAATTTGGAAACGAGATGGGCATGATGGTATTGAAATAATGGCTTCCTCCGTCGACATTGTATTGATTAGAATGGGAGTAGTAATGCCAAGTATTATTTCTACTGATAAAATGAGAATAGATCACAATGGCATGAATGGATCACTTTAGCATCACATTTCTCATTATGTATTATGTACATGAAAAGTTTCGTTTTTGTTTTTTTTATCAACGCATACTTTTTCTACTACTGTTGTATGTATAGTCATTCCGAGCGCTTTCCGTGGAAACAAAACAAATATACTCCAACCACAAAAATATTCATCAATGTACCCGGATGAGCGTGAGCGAGAGAGAGAGAGAGAGCTTGGCTGACTTGTAACAAATAAATTAGTGAGAGAGAACGAGTAATAACAAAAAGTAGCAAGTTCATGAACTAATTCATTAACTGAATTGCTTTGTTTGCGAACCAAATTACACAATAGAGAAAAAAAATTCTTTACTCCTACGGAAATACCGGTCTCCCCGCCTTCTGTTTCCACAGTCCATTTTATTTTAATGGCATATGGTCCTGCCCCTAGCATAATAAAATGTGTAATATTTACCATCATTAATACTTACAAGACGTATCTTCAGTTGCCATGCTTGAGTAGTGAAAGGAACAAGCTGTTTTGTCAGAATGCTTAGAATGCTTGAAAGTATTTGTGTGACGGAAGAAGGGGAAATTTGAAAATATAATTAGTTATAATTAAGTTAATCATATTTCTGTAGCATAACTTTCTTACTGTATCCCTGTTACACTTTAATTTTTCAATGTACAAGCGTGTTGCTTTCCTTTTTGTGGCCCGGTACTTCCACCATGATTTGATTATTTGAACAATGGCAAATGATACTTTGAAAATTACTTTCCAGAGTTAGGAAATTCAATTACAGACACAAAGACACTATAGATAGTATACCTAATTAAGTCTACAATTAAGACGACTCTAATGAAAGAAATGTTTCAAAGTCGCGGACGACATGAAAGTTTAATTATTAAAAAAGAGGTGGCACGCTCTCAACAAGAATGGTAAATTGTAACCAAATTAAAACATCTTCACAGAAAAGCGTATCGTTTAATGAATGGTAAGCACGTACCCGCATGTTTCATTCTGGGTAGAAAGAATGCAAATATTTAATTTAAATTGAACCCAGCATCTTTGGGGTTCGAGATAATATCTGCCTCACTTATTAAAAAAACAAAGGCCAAGTTTCTTTCGACAGACGTTGCTTGTGCCATTCATCATTATAATCTCAGTGGCTTGGTTCTAAGCTGCTTCAGGTTTATGCAAAATACAAAGAGTTATTTTATTTTAAAAAAACCCTCAAAGCAAATGTTGGACGTGTTTATATTCCATGTTTATGATCCGAGAGTATGCGAGTGATACCTTGTACACATCAAAATTAATAAAATGCTAAGTGGGTGAAGAGGAAATAAAAAGCTAGCCTTGCCAAATGTCTGTCTAGTAGCCACAACTGTCGGTTTTGTTGGATTGATTGATCGCTGCTGTTAACTAAAAAGTACACTTTTACTACGCATTTCATAGTTTCACTGTTAATCTTCCACTTTCGCAACATTTTCGTGCATTTCCTCAACTATTGCCTAAAGCAAGAACGGCTGAATATTATCGTCTAGTAAGTCAATAGTTATTTCTACTAAGAGCCAACTTAACCTTCCCACTGATGATGATTTATTTTTTCTAGACAAAAATGATTTTTGAACTCTATTAGTTTTATTAGACGACTTTGAGCTACTGAGCACTGACAAAAAACATAATACCCTATAAAACAAATTTGAACATTATCCCGGAACGCTACTACCTTGTATTATTCATATACAAAGTGTGCATCTTGCTTGACCACAATAAAAAAACCTGAAACAAACATTTGGTCAAATCTAAATTCCCAAAAGCTTATAAATACCAAAAAAGCAATCTTTTTATCAAGCTGTCTTACTTTCTGTATAATCATGATAAATACACCACAAATTTCTATAAGTGTTAAGAGTGATGATAAAAATGCTGCGATTATTACAGACTACAGACAGCATAAAACTTGCTCAAGAGCCACAGAGCCAACTTTTTCTTACTTTTGGGTAAAGAATCAGGGCAGAAAAAATCGTTTTCAGCATACTTTACCCAGTAAAATATAATCTCGATTGTTAGGTTTTGAAATCAGATTACATCGCAAGATTTTTTTTCTACTATGTAGCATCTTTTCTTCACACTTTATGGATCAAATATTTTTGAACCTGAGTACGTGCATATGATGCGTGTATATTATTTGCTTATGTTTGCCTGTGTGCTAGTTCAAGATCTTCAGTCAAAATCAAGATGTTTGAAGAGATTTAGAAAAAATGTATGATGAATGGTGGGCACTGTTTTTCAGTTTCTGGTGTGTTGCGTTGCATCATCACAGCTCTGCCTATTTTGTACAAGAGCATATTTTCACATATTATGCTCAAGCAACGAAAGTTTCTATGCTTCATATTAAGCATTAGAACGGCTAGTAAGCACGTTTTTTGTTTATTTATATAACATTTTTATTAGGTAAATAACTCATTTTCCCAGCTGCGATAGGCTAAAATCGGAATTTATTTTAACGATGCCATCTCAGTTCATGCAATGACGATCATAAGAATGATATAGCAGCAGAGTAAGCACAAATGAAAATACTGACGTATTCATGTCTCAGCAAGCATATAAAAACCGAAGCGTGAAAAATTTCATAATTCATAATATTATTAGGTAAATTTTTTAAAGTGGTGCTGCTCATGTGGTTTAAAACTATGTGTTTTTTCCCTTTCAAAAAATCTTTAATCGCTTGCTCCAAATTCCTCAAGTAGCACCAATTATTTCTAGAATTTTTTCGGACTTGGGTGAATTCCTCGAAATTAATTGAATTTTCTTGCCGTTGTCTGGCGCAGCTTTCTTCCTTCGTGTTGAATAAACCAGAAGAGCAATAAAAAACCCGAGCGTGAAAACATTTTGAACATAAAATGTAACAGCAACTGTTTATCATATTAATAATGCCATGCATGCAAGATTCACGCGTAGAAAACCGTTCCCTGGACTAATTTTTAGAAGAGCTGAATATTAATATCATAATTGCATCCTTTATCGTTTTTCTATTGATTTTGATACACTAATTAAGTTTATTAGTGTACCTGTACCTGTTACCCACTGTATCCCGATTGGCTTCCAATTTGAAAATTGGACGGGTCGCTGAACACAATTATTCACAGGTGAATGTAGGTACAAAGTACCACAAATTAAAAAAACGTACGCCCATGCTGCACATTTTAACTTGTATTTACATAGGCATACACTCCCAGTGCAATGCATTATCAGTGTAAAAAAATAAATGCATCATTAATGCCTACTGTAAAATTATGCGCACAAAAAAGTACCTATGTTTACATTACTCATAATTTTGTATGCTTCCTTGATTCCTTTTAAAACGAATTGTTGACGATAAATGTAGTAATTTAATTGATGGATGGCCTAACTGCAAATGCCGTAAAAAAAGAACTCCGAATTTGTACTTGCACCGCAGAGTTTGGAGCTTTCTTGATTTATAAAAGCATTCTGACATTTACGTTTACACGTAAATCAAAGTGTAGAGTGAACTATAAATTTTCATGCATATAACTTTTTTCAAAATTTTCCTTCTTTTCGCATTCATTAAGTGTCGGAAGAAAGATGCCTGACTGTAAAAGTAATTAAGTTACTTGCAAACTTCATAATGAATTAACCGAAAACATATGCATGCTACTACTACAAAGGTTTGAATGTACACACAGTGTTGAGCAATGAAAGTAAAATTTCATTAGCGTTACTACAACTTTTAACAAAACATCAATAAATAATTAAATTAAAAGACTTGATAGCAGTAATACTACTTGACATTTTTGTAAAAAAATAAAATAGACGTTTAGCTCTTTTAAAGCTGTGAACACATTGTGACCTGACACCACTCTTACCTGAAACTCTCAGCTTAAAGTGTTTTCACCCAGAAGCAAAAAAAATAATTAACAAAATAAAAAGAAATTGTTCAAAGGACAGAAGTTAAATATTATCTAAAAGTCTTGTACATGCTTACTGCTTACATGCTCTCAATTAGTTGCCTGCTAAAATAGAAAGTAAAATTATCATGCACTCAACTAATTCCTCACCCGTGCCCCTCAAGATTGCTTTTTGCCTATTTTGCCCCTTTGAGAGTTTCTCTGTCTAGCTTTGAAAAAACCCAACTTTTTTTTGAGAATTGTACTCTAACCTATGGTAAATTCGGTATCCATGAGGTTCAACTGAATGACTGAATGAGTATACAACATTATGAATATGTAAACAGTTCACCTGTGTCCTCTGATCTGATAGATACACATACAAACACACACACAAACACTGCTCGCTACTACTGGCGACAAAATATTAACGCTCTTCCTAATTGCATGCATATTTAATAATTTGCTGCTACTACACACATAAAAGTATGTTTGAACATTGTATGTGTGTATAAATAAAAAGTAATAATTGTAGTTTTGGGCCGGCAATTGCATTTCACCTCCCAGCGTAGTAGGACAAACGTTAGACTCTGCCATGAATAATAAATACGCACTGTACTTTGTAATTCATTGAATATTTATGGCTTCTCATTTTATATCATTGAAACATAAATGTTCAATATTGAGGATACTTACTTCTCTGACTAGTGACTACTACTTTGACACGACTAACTGGGGAGTTTGCATATTTCATGATGATGTAATAAGCCTACTCTGCAATCAAATGTGGACCTATTTTTTATTCATAAGAATGAGACAACCAGCTAAGTAATTGCAACTTTCGATGGTTGCTGTGCTTGTCCCTCCATGCGTTGTTGGTTCTCTTTTGTGTGTTTACATGTCTTGTGGTGGCTGTGCACTGCACTGTTGGATTGATGGAGAGCTGCGAAAATTGACGGCAAGAGACATTCAACATTGAAAAGGTGGAGGGAACAGAGCTGAACAGACTAACCAAACTGAGAGTTGAAAGGAAATTATAAACGTTGTCTTACATTGCACAAAGTAGTCTCATATAAGCATATTATTATGGATCAAGCCATGAATTAAAATGTATTTTAAAATTGGGAATTTTCTTTTGAATGATGCAGTTTGTTCTTTAAAAAAAGTTAACTATTACTGCGCTTAGCTAGAAAAATCAAAGAAGCCCTTATATATATTGTCTTAAAGTAGCTACAATTGTAGTTTTAAAAAATGTTATGAAATGTGATACTTGAAAATGCGGCGGTTTTTATTTGATGTTTCAAGCATGGTACGACTATATTGCAACATTGATACACTTATCGTAGTGCAAATTGCACTAAATGTTAAATACTTTATACTATTTGAGTACCTTATCAGTACGAAAAGCCGATTTTTTGTGAAAGGCCGAGAAACATGTTTTTTTTAAATATGGAAGCAGGATATGTATATGGAACTGTGGGGGCGTAAACAGTATTTTTTGGACAGCTGGTGCAGTGTAATGACAGATCATGCTTATTTGCAGGTTTATTACACAACTTCGTATGTAACATCTTGAAATTATGAAGAAGATGGCAAGCTAGCTGTCTTTTTAAGTTAGCTAGAATCCCATCTGCCTGTACAAAATGCACATTATTATGAAAATTTCCACATTAACGTAGAATGTTATGCGATGCGAGTGGGATGCGTAGGTGGTAGCTAAAATAAAGCATTTTTCTTTGTTTTTCACCAATCTGTAGTAATGTGGCAAAAGTAGTAAGGAGGAGTACAAATTAAATAACCACGCTGCGCTAGTAACGGAAAAGCAATCTTCATTTATTTATCATAGCATCCGGCACTGGCGGCACTCTTCTTGTACTCTAGCATGGATAGTCAGGTTCCTTTGAAAAAAGTACCTGATGTCGTGTACACTACGTTCTTATATTGCCCCGAAACAGATACACGACTGATTTAATCAAAGGATTTTCTTTACACCAGATGACAAAGAAGTTGGAAACTGGCCTCCTCTGGAAATTTCAGTTTCAGATTGAAACTTCAGGATTGCTTTAGACAGGCTCTCAAGCGTTTCCGCGACAAAATTGATCGCTATCAACTAGACAGAATACAGAACAAGAAATTATTTGCCTCACGTGGCATCACAGTAGCAAAATTAAATTATACTCTTTCCACTGTAACTATTCATTTATCCATAATTTAGCAGCAAATTAATTTTTATTAAAATAACTAGTCCCAAAGGTTTCCACATCTCAAACACTTAAACAGAGTAGAGTACGAGTAAAACATGCTTATTTTAATTCACTTTTGTGCTTACTTTTCACATGACTTAGCAAGCAATGCCAGTCTCGTACATCGACTTTATGATAAAAAATATGCACTCAGCAAATTTGCTTTCCTACTTGACGTACACCTACATACAAATTTCCTGGAGACTGGAGGTGTAAAATTAGCTGGTTTGTTATGGGTGGCTAGAGCAACTTATGCAAAAAGTATAAGCTTGTATACGATTTTTTTTCGAAAAAATCATCACAGTAGGAACTTCGAGTACAAACAAATTGGTCATTTCCATTTCTAAATATATAATGCATTATGCTTGTTTATACTGTAGTAAGGTAGAACAGTCATCCTCTACTTCATAAAGTTGTTCTGGGAAAAAATTCGATCGAATTTTTACTCCCATCAAAGGATTTTCTGCAGCTTTAAATACACTCGGAAGTACACGCCAAATAGTTTTAAACAATAAAGTTGAACATGTTTTATGTCGTTAAAGTAAAATGTTTTTTGAGTGCCAGAATCCTTTGTTGCTTTAAGTGAAAATTGAAAATCCGTGATACTCAGGAATGGGAGCAACTCATGATAATTGTGGGCTCTACTACAAATTGAATGCTTGTCTAAACAGCATTTTTTCGTGCGTAATGGACTGTTCGTGAGAATTTTCCTTGTAACCCCTGTTCACGATGTCTCCCGGAAATGACAGGCATGCGAAAATTATGTCACAAAGAGATATAAATCGGTTTGTTGGCGTGCAAGTTTGTCAATACATTACATGGGTAAAAATATAACGCCAAACATGCCACATAATATTCAACACTTTTTTTCCCTTTCTGCATGGAGAAGAAAGCATGCAATTCTTTTGCGCATATTATCAATGACTTCCACCAACAACACTAAGAACGACTGAAAAAATGACAAAAACAGCATTTTTACAAAATTCCATTCACAACACTTCAAGCAATAAGTATAAATAGTACTCTAGGAATCACTCGAGAAGGAGAAGTGGTGGGCAGGAGGAAATAATATTATTTTGCAGAAACAAATTCCGTAAGATTGATATAAGCAGCTTACTAACGCTGCTGGATATTTTTACAAAAGTTGAAAAATTCTAAAGTATTATTAGCCAAACCAAATAGGCACTGTTCAATGCAAGTTTCGCTGGATTGAACTTTCATCATCTTTTTGCGATGAGAGAATTCTATTAATATATTTTATTGCAATGTAATATTGACGTAGGAAAATAATAATACCCATTGATCTCGTCTTTGATTCAGAAGAATGGTAGAAATGTGAAAGTGGTATTATATCTACTTTGTTGATTGTAGTGGAATCACGCTGGCTTACATGATATTAAGTTACATAAGTGGTTAAGTGAAGTCAGTTCAGTTTGTACATAAAACTTCGGGCAATTTCCAAAGTAAGATGTTTAGTTCTTTTTGAAGTGGTAAATTTGCGAAACAGTGATTCCTCTTGAAAATCTTTTTAAAGGCAGGTAGCTAATTGAATACAGATTTTAACTTTGGCAATAAAACTAAAAGAGGTTGAGTGAAAGGGGCAAATAATGTAAAATAATGACCGAGGAACAACGCATCTAGTAATATTTTGGACCTGTCCAGTAGCATATTATTTTATTGTTGGCATTTTCTCAGAACGTTGATGCAACACTTTTGTGTTCGGTTGGATTTGAAATTGTCAGACACTCTGCTTTAATTACATGGTGCAGATTTAATACTACACTGATTTGGCTGCACGTATGATTCATGCAAACATAGAACATTGCAATGGCGTACCAATTGTTATGCTTACTAACTAACCATCCTACCCAATTTCTTCCACTCTAATAAAATGAATAAATACTCGAGCTTTTGACAAGGCTGTTGAACAAAATTATCAAGATGGACAAAAGTAACGAGGCTGAATCAAGTTACCCTTTGGTTATGTCTTGATGTTCAGTGTATTTCTCCACCATTTTCGGTCAACTTGGTTTCAACCCAAAATTTAATTTTATGACTAAATAAATTTCTTTAGAGTGGGATTGTCGAAGCTTAAATAAACACGCTTCAGGTCATTTTCCATTCTCTTTTCCAAGTAGTTGAATGTGCTCTGTAGAACTTGAGTAGGATATTGTGAACTCATCATGGAGAAAACATTTCTTTTGCTAGTTGGAGACTCCAGCAGTAAAACGGGTAACCTTAATAGTGATCTGATTGCAAGCCTCAAGCAGAATATAACTACAGCATGCACTGCATGCAAATATAAGTTAGAGCCCTTAGGAAAATTTGCAAGTACATACATATATACACAAACAGACGTACAGACAAACTTGTAAGTGATATTCCAAAAGTGCTCATAACACGATTACATAATCATAGCAGACGATTACACAGTTCCATCTCATAGCACCGTTGTCTGTAATTACAAGTCACTCATTAACAGTACCCTGAAAAAATTGCCACTTTATTGATTTTTTGTCTCATATCATTATAATGGTAGGTGTGCTTCCTCTTTATTATTTCAGTAACTCAAGCCAATTACCATTTGTAGCTACCGTGTGGAACTACTGAGTCTATTGTAGTGTTTTTATACCGTCGGTGTATTCATAACTGGTTGAAAATCATAAAAACACTATTTCGTTCTTGATAATTCGTACAACATCCTCATTGTCTTTTCCGTTCAGTTAAAATGCAAGAGATTTAACACCTCTTTTACTAGACTAATCTAATAACATTTCGTTCACAGTAAACGTGATTTCAGTTTTACAATTCTTATTTACCATGTGAGCAAGTCGAAAAAAATGGAATTAAGACCGTGCAAGGCTCCATATTATACAAACGATTCGTCTTGACTTTACGATCAAACAGTAAATTTTATCTTTAACTTTTAACGACGGCTTAAACCACGGTTCGTGTCATAATAATAAGGAAGCAGATAAAAACGCAGTAAAAACCGTCTCTTTGTTTAAAATAAAAGAATATTTTCATGGTAGATAGGTAGAGTATTTATGTGTGTGTACCTACCTGTCGTTTACACACCGCCAATACGATTTACCGAGTGATAACAACAGCGTAGAACGCGTGTCAAATTCATCCCCAATTTTTTCGTTGTCGATACTGCTCTTCCTCATAATGTCCGCCTGTAATTATTAATGCAAACCCTATTCCAAAAATGACATTAATACTAGCTGCATAGTAAATATTCCCCTTGTAAATTCACAAGCGTGGTATTCGGCACAACTCAATAAAAGACAGTAAAAGCACGCGATCATGAGTGTAAACTCACAGCTACTCTTCATAATAATAATTACGCTGTTTCGTGATGCAAACCATTCTTTGGTTGTTTCTTGCTAAACATCAAGTAAAAAAGCCAAGCCATCTGTATTGATTTTCCGAACGGTTGCAATCTCAAAATGAAGTGTTGTAAAACTCACAACTTCCAACGGTTTTGAATTAAAAAGTAGTTTTTTCTATGAAAATTTAAATGACTAGAGAGTCAAATGAAAATTGAGTGGAGTTTTTTTTACATTCCTTAATATTACGAGAACAAAAGAGCAGAAAAAATGAAATGGTAAACGTGTGGGGTTGCCAGTAAAAAAATTCAGGATACTGGAAAACACACCTTGTAGAAAAATACAGTGTGGTTTAAATACTTCTTTTTCTAGAACGGTATTTTTTAATAACAGCCAAAAACTTTAACGACAACCGTGGTTTTATTCCAGTGAAAAACCGTTCAAGTATTGATTGAAAGAGCATCAAGAGAACAACCCGAATTCCAAAGATTGATCTGAAAAAAAGGTATGCAAAAGTAAAAGTATTCTTTTTTTTTCTTTACAGAGTGCCAAACTACACTTTACCCACCTTCCACAAAAAAACCTTAATTTGCGTCCGTAAGGATGAACCAGTGAATTCATAATAATTTTAAAAGTAACAATGTTGACCTGCCTAAGGGTTCCATGGAAACAACGTAACCCTTTTAGGAAGTTCATGCTGCTGTCACATTTCATCATAACTCTTACCAGTGAAAGTCGTAGGAACATGTTGTTGTCAGTCGCCCGTATGACCTGACAAAGCTCCACCTGTGTCAAATCCACAGCTAAATAACATCCTATTCTACATTAACTGCATGCCGATGAAGTCCATTTTTTTGTCCTCGTCCTTATTAAATTATACTTGTGTCCACAAGCACTATGCAGTTCCCTTATCGTATGGCCTGGGTGCTTGGCCTGATAATTTTTGTGATATTCATACAAGGTTTCTGGAAAACCACAGAAGGTAATAAAAATTGCTATGATTTAAAAGTTTTAATTAAAAATGGCATTATGATTAGGTACGGAAGGGAAAGGAGGTGTAAGTAGTATGAAAATGAAGCCCATTGTCATCACTTTTTTTGTCTTGTGCAATTTATTTTTGTAGAAGAAGACCAAGGAAGTAAAATTCTCCGTTTATTAGCAACGCTTGAGACACATGTATCAGAGTATTTATCAGAAATTCGTTCATTGCGGAGTGAGATAGCATTACTCCGCGATGATGGAGAGACTGAAACTAGTCATACTGATGCTGACACTGGGGTGGGGAGAGACTCCTCGGTGATGGTGTCACCACGAAGCAATGGTCATTCCTCTAGGGCTTTGAAAACGCTGCTGAGTAAGAATCGTTTAAAGTTAGTAAACCTATACAACGCCTTACCTCATTTGCTGGACAGTGAGGATGCCTTAATTCCTGCGCTTACAATCGGGAAACAACGAGGAGGAGGTAAAGGTTATTCGAAGACAAAAAAATGCTTTAAAAATTTCATGAAAGAAACTTGGAGAATTTTTTTTCAATTTCCAATTGACCCTGTGTTTCATTTTCCAGTATCAGTTGTGCTCGGTATACCTACGGTTAAAAGACCAACACAAAGTTATTTACTTCCCACCTTACAAAATTTACTAAACTCGATGCTTCCATCCGAGAAGAACGATACGCTGATTATTGTATTTATTGCCGAATCAGACGTTTCATTCGTCCAGAGCACAGTCAGCACAATAACGAGACAGTGAGTAGCTTTTTTTAAAAAAAATATTTTTTGCATGTTTGCGAGACAGTGAATTTTGAGGAGAAAGAATGCAAATTTAGTATGCATTAAACCCATTCTTGCGGTATTTTGAATAAAACAGTGGGAGTAAATAATTCAATTTTACATCCCTTTCTGCTAGATTTCGACGAGACGT
>JAHZMZ010004266.1:0-10773 GCA_027743805.1 Lepidocyrtoides sp. E14 | reverse complement strand
GTCGCAAAAAAGTTGCATCCAATAATATTATACCTTATTGCGAATAATATATTTTATTCATTTGGTATAGTACACTGTCAACGTTGAAAATTTAAGAACCACTTAAATCTTGCAATACATTACATATTACTATTGTGACATGTTGTTGTTGCCGTTACCATTAGTTTAATCATAGCATTTAACTTTCAATGATCATGTTTAATCTTCCTACTGATTCTGGTGCCGTAATTGTTCTGCTATGGCATGTATCTCCTCCTAATGCGTTGTCAAAAAATAAAATGTTTTGCGAGATTCTGTTTTACAACAATTCTGCTCCTCAGAAACAAATTTTTTGTTGAATTGCACCATCATCATTGTGCTCTGTATTCATTTTGAAATAAGAATACGAGCGACAAAAAAAACACATATGTAACTATTGCCGCAGGAATAATTTGCTTAAAAAAACCATAGAGGACAGGATGTTATTTGTTGGACTACAACCATCATCACCAAGCCAGTTGTATGCATGATACTGCATTTGGGTCACCAAAACTGATGATGATGATGATGATCGTCATCATCAGTCAGCCGTGTAGTCAATTGCAGTATTTTATGCACTTTGCTGCTGTACAATAAAAGTCTGTCCTTTGTTTGCAACAAAAATAAACAAAATGCAGTGCAATAAAAATGCAATTTGTTAAACTTAATGACGGTAGCAAAGACACAGTAGGACACATTATGCCTCCTCTTTGTTTTTATGCGTCGTCGTGACACCAACTAAAACAGTGTAGTAGCGGCAGTAAACATCTCTATTGTTTTAGTGCGCGCAGAAACAAAAATTATTTTCAATTGTTTCCATTCATTCGACTACTTTATTATTAGTTTCTCAAAATATGCTTACCTATCCTTTTTCTTTCATTTTTTAAAGTCTTTTCTTCAGATTACACACGGTCTTTGAAGGAAACATAAGATCACCTCGTTATATGCATCAGTTTAGTACGACCATCACTCACAACATTTTATGTTACGTGGTCGCTTGTTTGTTCATGATATTGGTAATGAAGCTGAACAAGTGCAAAAATGCGTAGGAGTGCACTTGTTTACAATTCTAAATTCCATGGCATGCCATGCCACTCCTAGTTGCTCTTGTGAATTATCATACTATGCAATAGTTGTCTCTAAAAAATTTAAAACCACGCAAACTTGAAAACATTATGGTTTAAAAATGCATGGAAAATATATTGCTGTTGTTATGCACAACTTTTCAAATACGGTGATGAATATGAATGGAATTTTTTTTTGAGTGAACAAATTTTTTTTTTAGCATTTTAGCCTTGTCCCTTGATTTAATGATGATTATCATTGTCATCATCGTAACCAGCAGTGTAGTAGTCACTGACTGGAATACACATGGTGCACTCCGCTCATGGTGATGCTGATGCTTTAAAAAAAAAGTTGCAAAGCAATTTTGCGTCCTCTGAAACCTTACTGTGCGAAAGCAATTTCATCTCATCATACGTTACAACGACGACGGTAACAAAAACACATTCCTGCTGCCTGACCAATTTCGCCTTTTGTTTGTGTTTTTTTAGCAGTAGTACACTGTCACGTATGAATTTATTATTGCACTCATGGACAAACGTAGACACGTTTATCATTCTAATCTCCTCATCATACTGTAGCATCATAATCATCATCTACACTGTACATTTGTTGTCATCTCTTTTCCGTCACCCTTTATTCACACCATACGATTGACGATTACACTTACCACACTAATTTTTACTTGCAACAACACTTACAGTCGCAAAAACATTATTGAGAAAACATATAAGACAAAATATATTATGTTGCTGAGGTAGACGGCAGTGCAAAGTGCATAATATGAATATCTACGTACCTAGGCAGATACTATGTTTTCCAGTAAACATGATTGCCAAACCCTGATGCGATAGCATACATAAATATTATTTTGCAAGCATTCCTCACATCAACACTGTTTCCAGTGGTCTGAATGTTACTGTTGGTACTTTACAAGAAGATAATCCTTTAAAAGACGAGAACAAACAAAAAAAAAAGCTTTACAAAAACTACATAAATACAGAATCATGCATGCTTGTCATAGTCATGACTAAATTTATTACTCAGACTAGAGTGCTGAAGCTTTTCCTTCTTGTCTCATAATCGCATTCTCTCTGTATGTAAGTATTAGCAGCTTCTTTATTTACTAGCTGGAAATCTAGTTAACAACATGTTTATAGCATACGTATTACGATTATTAGCATCATCATATAAACATAAAAATGTTGCAACTTGCAAAGTGCAAGTACCTATGCAAAAGTATGTGAAAAAAACAACAGCGTTCTAAAAATAAAAAATCATAAAATGATGCGTAGTACTTTTTTCAAACAAAATTGAATGCCTTTTGTTGAAGGAAAGTGGTTCACTTTAAGTGAACCGCTCTTATCTGCAAGCCATGAAGATAAGCCGTACTTACTAATTTAGCCCATGTATGTATATATTTAATTCTCTAGTACGCATTACGCGTTAACATAACATAATACAGAGTTTGTTCACATTTCAGTAACTTTGAGAAGAACGTGCATATCATTATGAATAATATGGTGTATGTAGACCAAAACTAAATCAGCTATCCTTTCCAAAACTATTACAACAAAAAGAAATAAAACATTTTAAAAGATTGGTTACTCAAACAATTGGTATCCGGATCCGGGAGTGTACCTAATAATTCTATCCCTAATTCTAATATTATATAGCTTTGTCAGTTAGTTTAGCAAAGTGGAAGAAGATAAAGTACAAAAATAGTCAGCTCTCCGACAACACTTGTGTTCAATCCAAGTAATGTGGACACGTATGTACATACATGAGTTAACAACCTTTTAATGGTCCTCTTACAAATCCTAAACAACTGCTACTGATTGTGAGCTTTGTTTGGCTGGGGCACTAATACTTTATCTTCCTTTACACATACCATAATATGCTATCACTACTGACCTTGACCCACAGCGACCAAAAGCACATTAACATGAGTAGATGCGTTCTGCACATGCTCTTTATACTTGTTTTAAAGTGTACCTGTTTTTATTAGTGTTATAATTGTAATATTTGCAAAGAGAGAGGCGTCAAGCACACGCATTCCTAATTGCATGACTACAAGACAATCTGCCTGTTTTGTGTCTTTTGGTTACCACAGAGCCTTTTATTTTTCTACATTTACTTTAGTTTCCCTATAATGTTAATTGATATAATACTAAATGCAATTTGCATTTAAACATTCTTTTATTTTTGTAAAAACGAAAGGATGGGATGTCGTTGGTTTGGTTGATATTATTAGGTCGTGTCATATTTACTGATGTTCATGCTGCCCAGAGTAAACTAGAGTACTCGCATTGTTTCTACTTGCATTGTCGTCAATATGTAAATGCAAATGAACCTTTAAAAAATAATATACAGTGATCACTTGTATTTACGATGTGAGAATGCAAAAAAGGTGATTGTTGAACAGCTTAAAACATAAGCATCATCATTAACTTCTTAATGGTTGTTTTAGAGCACGATTTTTTTTCCATCTTTCCTGCATTATTAATGTTATTAAACGTTACAAAACTGCATTTTATTTGTGGGCAATTACTACTAGATGCTTGCTAAGCAAGCCTTGCTTTTAACTTTGCAATGTACCCTCTTTGATAGCAGAACAGAAAAAAATTTCAAGTTGTACATAAATTTAAATAATTATAGTTTTGCTCCATTAAAAAATGTTATATAATTCATATTACGTAGATTCCAACGATGCATATTAATTGATTACTGCTAAAAATACGCCTACACCTCAATCTATGCGTGCATATGGGTGCAGCATAAGCATATTAAAAACTAAATTAACTATAAAAATTGGTCTTGTTTGGCTATCGTCATAAAAAAATGTAAATCATGACTTTCACTTTTAACCTTTTAGACACAGTCAGTCTATTTGTTTTAAGAGTTACCGTTGCTGAGAAGTTAAACCTATTAATAACCCTATTTATTTAGAATTCGTGAGTATTGTAATGGGGTTTTAGTAAACTACTTACGGCTGAAAAGCTAGGAAAGATATTAAAATAAGCAGCTTTGACAATATAATTGCATACAAATTTTACACACAGCAATAATTACCTTTGTATTTAAATACGAAACAGGAATAGGCAATAGGCAATATACATGGTTACATCTAAACATTTCCAAACGCAATAAAAGACTGATTTGTCGGCATTATTTTAAAAATGTATTTTGAATATTTTTTAGTTTTGTCTAACCAACCCTCATGTGTAAATTAGAAATATTTATTTTGTTTCCTTTTTTCCTGTCTCATACTCTAACCATATAATTAAGTGTGCATTGATCAAAATATGATAAAAATTTTTTAGACAATAAACTAATTTCAAAACCTTTGTGTATTAAGTTTGAATAATTTTCTCAGGAGAGCTACAAGACAGACTTTTATTTTCGCACCATGTTTCTTTCTCATGAAAAACTCCTTGGACTACATTTTTCCGTGTTTAGGTACTCATTTCTTGCTGTATGAAATATTATTAGGCTAGGGTACACATGCAAAATTGAAAATTGTCCCGGAAATTTACTGTATATGTACACTAATCAGTCGTTGTTATGTTAGAAAACGTTAACAGTAATTACCTCACGTCACGATGTGTGCTACTATTTTGTACTCGCTACCTTCGGTCAAGAAGCAATCCATTATTTAACCATTATACATAATAGGATAGGAGTATACATGAATGCATACATGTCCTCCAACAGAGAAAATATACCGCGTATGAAGCATGTCAGATGGATAAAGAAAGCCATCTAAAATTTTAATGCAAAAGCTGGTATATTGAGCAAGGTATCGGAATTTATTCCAACAGTAAAATACTCCCTTTCCAGGCACGCAGCAAGAATCTAGAAAACCGTCAACATCAAATTTTCTCTCGGTCATACACAAAGCAGTATTTTTTGCTCCAAAAAAGACATGCAGAGCAGCAGCCCAGTAAACTTTTATATGACAAAGTCATTTCCATTAAAAGTTTATAATGGAATTTTCATTCTAATCTAAGAAACTGTCTTTTTAATGAACTGTCATCGTCTCTAATGAACTAAATGGACTACACATCTTTGATGTAGACGCAGAGAAACAGTTCCATCATATGTCTCCAATTGCCGATATCAAGATCACAGTGAGACAATGACAACTGCCAACCTTTCTTCTCCATCAATATGACCACCACCTAACGACAATGAAGTTCATCTGTCAATCATTCATTATTATTACCCTCAAAACTGTATGCGCACAATAAGGTAAACTAATTATCACCATATGAAACTGAGCAGACAGACAGGATGCATGTATCTCATCCCGCCCCATTCTTCTGTATATTCATCTGTTGTGTATATGTAGTCCAAATAACATAAAAGTCACCGGCAATAATAATATGGCATTTCCAAAATAATAATGATTTTTCATATTGACATATTATGTAGCTTTTTACTCTGCATGCACCAAAGAAATAAAATTTAGTAGCAGTTGCTAACAAACTGTTTCGAATATGAAAAAGTTTGCAAAGATAGATAGATAATTGCAATAACAACAATAATAATGATAGAACAAGAATGAGTACCATTTCTCACTCCTTGTCGGTCGGCAATAAGCCATGCAAATATGCATGTAGGTAGCAGTAACACCAATCATAATAATAGTAATAATAACAGCAACAACAACAAAGAGCTTTGTAGCAGTCGTAGTTACAGCGGCAGCAGTTATAGTTATTATGATGATAGGCAAGAATAGGCAATCCATTTGCAATAAGGGTAAATGGTAATAAAAAAATAATACATATAGGCAAAACACAAGTGGATAAAAAAGGTGAACAAACTTTTCGCTTCCTCAAGTAGCGTGGTTAGTGAGTGAGCAACACGCAGCGTAGCAGCAGCAGCAGCAGCAAAACAGCGTTTTCTGTTCTTTTCTTTTCCAACTCTTTTCATCAAGTATCGTGGTCGAAGTCGTCGTGCCAAAATAAATGCCTATAGAATAATCCAATTCAGCTTCTATAACTTCCACTGCCGACTTTGTAGTTTGTATACGGTAAAACGATAATATGATGATTTTATATGCAGTTTTCACAAGATTGATATATTTTATTCAGAAAGATGACTTACACACATGTTTTTAATGACTACAAAAACAGTAAAACTTTTCGCTACCGTCGCTTGTCGTTATTGCTGCATGTATATTATTATGTAGCTACTCTTGCATTATAGCAACAACGAACAAAAGTTTGTGTGCCACATTATAATCCCATCGGCATGATGATGACCAGCTTCAGGAATAGGATGAGATTAGTAAAGGTAAGCTCGATGACCGCTATTAAGTTGGGATCTTGAACAAGAGAAAACTCAAACCACTTTGTAGATGGCCTATAATAATGAATTATGATGAATATTTACAGAAAAGGAATATATGGATTACTTTAGGAAAGCCTGTGGTAATGTTGGTGATGCACGACGCCAGTATGTCTTGGTTTTCCATACCATGCCTTTGGCTGCTGGATGTGAATTGGTCATTGAAAAAATAAGAAATAATGAACGCATAATGCCTAATCAAGTCATGATCTAAATGGGATTGAAATTTATGGTTTCTTTTCCACCAAAACTTGCTTTGGCAAGCATTTTATGGCACGTTATGCTCTGTTCTATTCATAATGATGTTGGCTATATATGAGCATAATAATTTGTGTGAAATCCAATAGTCTGCTTCTGATGCTGCGTGATGATCCACCGTCATGTTTTTATCATGCTGCTGGAACATCAGGGCAATCAACGGGTAGAAACAGATGCAAAATCAAAAGCAGCAAACAAAACTATTATGATGATTTTATCTAGCATGTGTGCACAACTGGGTCTGATTGCCAAATCTTCCACAAGTTTTTTTGTTTTCTGAATGATCCGGTGACGATGGAAAATGCCAGTGCTGACGTGTGTTTATAATTGTATGCAAAATAATGCAATTATTTGTAACTGTTTATGAAAAATGGAAATTTTTATACTCAGTACATATTATTATTATTATTCCTACTGAAATTTATCGGACAGATTTTAAAGGTGACAAAATTGTTCGTAGACCCACCCCAGGCAATGACATTTATTCATGTGAAATTTTAGAACACATCACTCCTGTTTGTTTAATCTCATACAATCTCATATACTGCAATATGACACTTGGATGGAGATGAGATGATAAAATTATTGATATGGATACAAGGGTAGCATTATTACTGTTTCGTCCCTGCATATTCTCAAAGTCAACAAAAAAGTGGCAGAGATGATGATAATAATTACCACCACAAGACTGAACTCTGATAGTCATTGCACTCCACCATCACCACCACCATCTCATTCATCATTTCATCAAAGTCATCGTCACGACACGTTCGCCATTTATTTTGATATCAGTTGTCAGTATCATCAACCAACACATGTCGTCATAAAAATAAGATATTTTTTACACTAATCCATTTACCATTCCCATATCCCGTAAAGTTCAAAACAAACTACAGAGCATTTGATACTTCTTATGAATGCTTTGCTTGGACTAGGTAGGTATATGGTTTCAATTTTAGTGTCGTGACGTGAGAAAATGAATCCAATACACATAGTAATTTTTATTGCAACTGGGTAACGTTCCCGTAACCCATTCTCACTCCACATTCAACTTATTTGTCGAATCCGTTGCTGAAATCATGACCAACAGCTAGAAGAACAATGAATTTTCAACTGCCTTTCTTGTTTTCATAAAAATCATGCTTGTTATCCCAGTACAAAGCCACGAGTAACTATCGCAGAAAAGACAATGCAATTTATTAGTAGTAATTTGGTCCTCTATCTATGTAACTCAAAGGACAACATGAAACCGTATCTAATCTAGCGCCGACAAAGACTATTTTATACGTATGCACCAAAATACTAGATACACACAGGTATGAAATACATAATAATGAAGGAAATAAGGACACTAACAAATAACAATGAAATTGCCGTCACGATGATGTCCACAAGAAGCGATAATACAATTAAAGGGAGGCATGTTTAATTGCAGAGAGGAAGAAAAAAATGTCACCATTTTCCAACATTTTTTATGCTTGTGTAAAATGCGTGTAGCACTTTACTTTATAACGGAACAAAGATGACAGAGTAATAACTTTAGTTTGAAGCTATTAACATCAATACATCATCATCATCAGCATGAGACAGAGTAAAGTGATCAGCAGAAGGTTTTCGTGATTCCTAAAAGTATGAGTGCATTCATTCAACAGACAGTATTGCTGCTGCACTGACCACGAGAGGCCAACCGTGACACTTTACAAAAGTTTCAAAACGGTACATATGAACATATTAGCAACAATACAAGCGAAGCAACCAACGGTTCTTCTTTTTTTTAGATTTTCTTCATTTTACATACACCTTTAAGCAAGTATAAGTATTTAGAAAGGAAAAATTGCTGAGAATTGGTATTAGAGCAATCAGCGGGATGCAGAGTAAAAATTTTGTTGTGCTTTATGAAAATACATATAATGATGATATATTCCCATCATCATGATAATATTATGTTTGTAATGATGCGAAACGTGGTCACGACATATGCGAATTAAAAACTACTGCTGTATGATTACAAATTACCATTGTGTAGTTAGTTCCTTACTAATGTAAGTTACCTTACGGCTCTGCGGGTTTGTTTTGAATTTCGAGTTCCCTCCTCTCCCTCTCCCCAAATTAGACTACTACCAATTTTCTTGATTGAGTACTTCCACAACTAATATACATACGCGGCATTATGTGCAGTGACAGTTGCCATTGCAGGTTATTTTCTAGATCACAAGGTAAATTTCTAGATAAATCTATCATTCTATAGAGGCATGTCCTTAGTAGCGACCACCGTACACTGTCATCGACCATTTTGTAAAAAAGGTGGCTGCGTAATTATTAGGTTATTTGTACCTTTTTTGAAAATAATCCAAATTCCTTCGCCTGCAGCAATGAGTGAAAACAAAATAGCATCAATATTATTGACAAAAGTTTGTAGAGAGTTAACACAAATAACAATTTTATTTGAGTAGTTTGCGGTGGATGCCACCAGTTCAGCTCTCACAATACTGATGAAAATGTTGTGTACTTTTTCTATATGCTCACAGTCATTTGAAAATGGTAGATAATTTTTATTATTTCCTTCTGCTCACTTCTTAATTGCCTATAAACAAATTGTATGCATTTATGTCGTTAGCATCACGTGATCCTTTTTTTTCTATCATGCGAAATCGACATGGTACAAGGATATTACAATTGAATAAATGTATTTGTTGAAGATGAAAGTACGTTAAATGGGTAGACAGTTGAAAGATCATATAAATCTTTAACCAGTAGCACGTGTCATGGTGGCTACAGTGGAATACCGATTATCTTATATTTTGTCTTTTCACATCTTTTCGCTTCACTGTTCCTATCCACTTTAGTGTATTTGAAGATTTATTATAAGTAAAATAATCTGTGTACTCATTTTCTGACAAAATGTGAATGTTGTTGGTAGAATTGACAGCATGAAAATAAAAATAATAATGATTGCACAGTTCGACTGAGTAATCATTTTTTACCTTTTACCCCAGGCAAATCCTCATTATTCTACTAGCACAAAAACCTCTACCAACACGTAATATATGAATGTAGATAATGCAGGAGTTCTCATAATCACTTCACTTTTGGAACACTTTGACAGAAAACTGTAATGAACGATAAGTATATCTAATTATTGCTTTACAATGTATGGCATTCCCAGTAATGTAAATATTATTTAGGAAATATGCACCCGTGTAGTTTATCTGTGTTAACATATCACATATCTTATCATCATTGCTATGACAACTTAATAAACTTTGTCATTTCATTAGGACGAATTAAAAATTCGTTGAAATACTAAATATACTACTCTATCTAGTGCATTTCATATCGATTTTGGATGATATCGTCACTGTAGCTTCGTTGTGGTGTTGTTTACAATGTGCTGCAATTATTATTAAACAAATGATGTGATTTGATAATAATCTGGAATAATTTGGGTAGGAAAAAACGTTATCAAAAAGAAGAAAGCAAATGGAAAACGTATGTTACGTTTGTCATTTTAGTTTTTACGTCATGTCATCTTTCAACTAATGACATTATAATGAACCTATTTGTCGTATATGAGTTTAATACCTATACCTGCTTTGCACTAAAGGCTTTCCAGTGTGTACTTAATAGACGATTGTGCGATTATTATGACAGTATGATGACAGAACAATTATGAGTCATAATACGGAATGTGGTGCTGACGGACATAGCTGGACGGCTGGACTGGACCCGAGCAACGATAACTTTTCATGAATATAGGCAGAGAACCTTTACGAGAATAGAATGTACATGGCCCAGTTACATCAAGCCAGCTGAACTATACCTTATTTTTTTGGTTTAATCATGTTGATAAGCTTTTTAATGAATGTCAGATTAAGTTTGCATATAATTTCATAAAGATAAATTACCAATGTTGATACAAGCAATAAACGGCAGAGACGGGTTGGAGTTGAATAATGACGTTGCAATAAACTGTTATCTAGCCATACTGACACTTCTCATGAACATTTCATCAGAAAATTCGCCAGCAAAGCAATATTCGCATTTTTGCAAGCACAAGCCACAACTACAAATCCCGTTGAGTGA
>JAHZMZ010004265.1:0-12522 GCA_027743805.1 Lepidocyrtoides sp. E14 | reverse complement strand
GTTAATAAATGTGCAAGCTAATGTGGCGAGAGCACAAAATATAGTAAGCTATAGGAGTAGAAAGTAGCATAAATAGTAACAAAGATGGACATATAGTCGAACTAACGCACAGCAGGGGTGTTGTACGTTGTACAGACAGAGTGAAATGTTTTCTTTCGCAAATACAACAACTTTAACGGCAATAATATGCTTGGCGTGACATTTCCGTTAGTAGAAACGTGTCACATAGTAGTTGTGGTAGTAGTATCAGCAATATTGTTTAAGCGTATGTACGAGAATCTGTGATGAGGTACTAAATCCACAATAGTTTATTAAAAACCGAGCAACTTGTTCGTTTAAGGGACAATGGTTTTTTTTTGGTGGCGTAAGTATATGACTATATTATTATCCTTTCTTGCTACGACTTTTGTACGTAAACATTTGGCAAAAGTTTTCCCCACTTTTGCAACAAATGTCCCGCTGCACTTTCTTACAATAGTCGCACATTTATCGCTACGAAAAAAGAAATACTTGGCTCATTTTCTGTTTTCTTTTGCAACAAACATGAACAGAGGTAGCAGCAATCTTAGTAGCTTGCTGAACTGATTGTCATTCATTACGTTACTTTGTTCTCTTTGAAAATTTTATGCAGCTTCAGCCTCCTTTGCTAAGAAACCGTTTCATCTGTCCTTCAAACTTATTTTTATTTATTTATGTACTTGAGCGTACTTTGGTGAAACGATACCACGTGTAAAGAAACTGCGAGAGTTTTTGTAACTTGTTCCTGTGCAAGTTTTCCAAAATGAGCTGAAAGAAAAGTAAAACGCGTACTAGTAAAACTAGCATGATGATGAGACAGGCACAAAATACTGCGATGACATTATCAACAGCACATCAACAGACTTTTGGACCGGGACAACTTTGCACATTATTTACTTTTTTTCGACAAAGAGTTTTAACTTGTCGTAAAACAGACTTACTTTCAACTTCACCCGCGTTTTAAAGATAGATAAATAGGAGTGATTCATGCATACACTAATTCACCTAAATATCCATTCATTCAAACAAGTATGCAGTGAAAGCGCTTAAATATTCTTTAAGCATTCTGTGAAGACTGAAAAACGTGATGTGAAATTCGATGCAAATCAGTAAGTATTTCTTCCTTTTTTTATTTCCCCATAAAAATCCAAGAACATTGTAAAAGGTTAACAATAAAATCATTTCCTGTGTAAATAGAAAAGTACGTCTTTTTGTATGTTTTTATCAAATTTTTCGTCCATTTGATTTTGCTTCGTTGAATTCTCCAACTGTATCATCATCAACATCATTAAGTCAACTTGCAAATTCATGGTACTATTGATAATATTTCAGCATACATGAAAGCAACGAGAATTCATATTTTCAAAATTTAGTATCCAATTTCACAGGCAGATGCACAGTTCCAGTGTATTTAGTAATTTGCAGGGTTGCCTACCTTAAAAACTTTGTCATGTCGTGGAGAAATTTTCTCTAGAATATGTGATAGTTGATACGAATCGCATTACTGTTTATGTCTAGCAGATGCTATCAATAACGGTATAAAAATGACGGTAATGGACCCACTTCAATATGTTGCAGTTGAAGATGCCCGTGTTTATTTTAAACTAGACTTGTTTCCGAAAAAAAAACATTGATTTACTGACTGTGTATGAGTGCCTTGTTACATTATTTGTCACATCGCTTCTCTCAAAATTTTATTCTAACCATGAATACGATAAAAAAAATGTTACAAAAAACGTAAAAATGAAGTTATACATAGATCGACTATTGACTATATATCAAGTATCTTTGGATGAACAAAAATTGACTGTTTTCATGAAGATTATGGAAGAAGGGAACGTATCACCAAACAAAAATTTGACTTTGAGATTAGTGCAAAAATAGAGTGAAAGCACTCCATAAAGCATAATAAACAACAAAATGGAATAATAATAAACTGGTATACCAATATGTCAAGGCGGATGACAAAATGACAAATCCGTTATTCACCGAGGGTCTCCGTTTTGTTGACCAAAACCGCAATAAATCACTGTGGTCAGAAGCGTGAATGAAAAACCTCAAGATAGATATATTACTGTACGTGTTGTTGCTCCATATTATGGTTGTTTACAGCAAAGCAAGTCAAGAAACCAACGTATTTTACCAAAACAGCAAGCAACCAACCGAAATTCAGTGCAATTCACTCGGTCACAATTGAATGGGATTTATTGATGATGGCAAGTTTTTCTGGGTGGTTTCTTCCTTACCAACTCTTTCATGCATTCACTCCGCTGTATACTCATAGTCACCATTTTCTACTAATGACATATCTAAATAGTGCTGAATGTTCATGTTAAAAACTTCGAAAAATAGTTTTCGAATCAAACTACTTCTTTCTTTTTTTCAGCCTCTTGTCAATTTGCGTTCATATAAGGTCTTCAACAAGAGATCCGCATTTCTTATGTTGCGTGTCACCTCTATAATATGTGGCTATGGAAATAGATTCATGCTATATGCCTATTGCAGCGAGTATAGTCATGGATTATATATATCAGTAGGGTTTTTGTTCAGGTGCGCTTGTCAAGGTGACAAAGAAATGAGCATGAAAAAGTATCCACTCAATTGCACTATGGTTGCTCATTAGTCATTAGTATTATTCAGTTTGAAGCATTTTTTCCCTCAAAAGTGTCGAATGAATAGCAGAAGAAAAGATGGAGATATACGTAGCTTCTATATTACATTTTTTTTACGTTTTCCTTTTCTGTCCATATTTGGCTCTCCTCTCTGTCATCGTCTCAGTGATGATGATGATTCTCATCGTGAACATCACCGATCAGGTTTTTTGTTGTTGTGTTAAATCACCGAATGGTCCATCCATATTCCTAATAATATGTTCATTCCATGGGAAAAATCCTACTTCTGTTTATATCTGTAGTCATTTTTGCGAGACGGAATTCGATAAAAAAAATACCAGCTATGTCAAAAATGAAGAATTAGCTGTGACAATGAAAGCGAAAGAAGCAGAAAAGGGTCGCACGAAATATCGGAAAGTAGGCGCCTAGCAAATACTTATCTCCACTCGTATCATCATGAATAGTGACTCTGTTTTTTAGACCGTATCTATCAATCTGCTTCATATCACATCATTTATCTACTATACACGCATTTATCATTCAACCCTGCTGTTTTTTTTCCTTCAATTTATGCTTCCCAAGTCCAAACATTACCTTTGAAGCATCCTGCTTTACTTTTTCTTATAACTGCCACAATAATCGTATATCTTCTGTTAAAAAATTCTCCAATCATATACACTAGTCTACTTTTTTCATGCTCCATGTCACAAACTATATAAAACTGTACAACAAAAATTAGAATTTTAAATATGTAAACATAACCCATTTTGATTACCATTTATGTACTGAAACACCATATACCTAGTTTAACGATTATTACTCCTGCTTTACGTGATCATGTTATGCACAATTCTGTTTCTAGTTTTAATGGGCAGTTCAGCTCTTTGACGTACGCTGCTATGAGCAAGAATTTTTTCAAAAACACGCTAGTATGCATTATTTCTTCCTTTTTTTGCCACTGAACATCACTATAATTCCAGTGTTTCCAAACGTCACCCGTCACCGGTTTTATTAATAATCCTTTTGTCACAAGCTCAGCAGTGCTCCCTTCAAAAACACTAAGACGCTAGCAGCTATATTGACCTTGTGTCAACTTCTAATAACAACATCAAAAAACAAAGAACATAATATAAAATGTCAAGTGTGTCAACAAGATAAAAAAAGTACTTGCGTTGTCCAAACGTAAAGTTGCATTACCTTCTTTTTCATGACTAACAAGGAAGGGAATTTGCTTGGGGTAAAGTAAGAAAAACATGTACTTGTAAATACATCTTTATAGACAAATGTACATTCAGTCCACATTTTTAATCGTAAGCCGTTTAATACAATATATAAATACAGTATTTATTAGTTTTGACAACTAAACAAACTAAAAAACAAATGACACTCATTTCAGAGAATAGTAAATAACGAAAGGACAACGGAAATGGAGGGAAACAGGGAGAATATTTTTACTGTGCAATTTTGTACTACTGAGCTGTGAGGGTTATTATAGTATGTACAAGTTGAAATGATAGTTTTTTAAGTAAACCAATAAAACATTGGTAAACAGACATGTTCTCTGGCGTAAAATCAACATCTCAGCGAAAACACATGCTTATGCTTCAGCAAAAACGGGATATTATTTTGGATGGAAACTTTCCATTGGAAAGACAAGAATAGAGAGAAAGAGACATACACAAACACACAAAAAAAGAGATGTGAGAGGGAAACACGCAAGTAAATAAGGACAAAGGATCCGCCATGCCTGTTCGATAAAAGAGCTATCTTTTGGTCATTTTACTAGGGAAAATTTAATTTCTCAATGAAACCGACAATAAGCAAATGGTAGAGTGGGTTTGAAATTAAATGAACTCTTCTTTTTTATGGCGTGTTTTACTCTATACAGAATATTATTATCGTTTGAGAAAATTCTATCCAGTGTTTTTTTGTTTGCAAACAAGTAATTTCGGACATCAATGTTATGGGTTTTTTACCTGATGTAAAATGCATAATACGCGAGCACCGTATGTACTTTGTGTTTTTTTATCGATAAATAATATGCATACAAGCGTTCAAATTTGCTATCATTTGCAACTTCAATTTCAATCTAAAAGTAATATGAATAAAATTGAATGTTGTATTGTTTAAGTAGGTATTTAGAATAGTAGATCAAAAGATCTGGAGTGGAATTGTAAAAAATAAGGTCGATGGGTTATAAAAAAATGGGTAACTAACTATCCGACTAAACAAAGATGAGGAAAGGAAAGCAGAAAAATAAGATTGTTACAGTTTGTATGGAAAAACGATAAATGTCTTTCTTCAGTTGAAATTGGATTGCAATCCCATTCGTGATGACGACAATAGCAGCAGCAGCAACAACAACGAACAACAACATTTATATCTTTCTGATATTTTTGTGCTGTGTTGTTGTGCATTGAACAGGCAATCAACTAAATCGAAAATATGAAATGCATTATGGATGCCCTTTGCAACTCTTTTTCTCTCTGTCTGTCTGAAAGATAGCGTAGCGTCGATATGGAATATTGTGGAATCTACAACAGCTCTCTTGCATTTTTATTTACTTTTACCACTATCAATAATGAATGACATCCTTTTCAGACAAAGTGAGAACAATCGGCACTCTGTCGCCGTACGTGTAATTTTGTCAGTCGTGTCATTTTTATAGTTTATTTTCTCGTATACTTACGACAAGGATGGCAATTATATCCCTGCTGTTTTTTTTCCTTTTTTTTCCTCTCTCTCTCTCTCATTGCATTCCATTCCGACATTCCGGTTATCTTTATTTCATGGTTTATTACAATTTTAGCTACATCTTTCTGCAGTCAAGTCATGTCATAAGCAGAGTGTGCAAAATACCAAATAACAAAAGCAAATCGAGGTTGATTATTAGATAAAAAAAAATATTTGGAAGCTGCGCATTATTTTTTTTATTGTGTATATTAATTTGTGCTCTTTTTACTTATCGATGGTCATTCGAAAGTTATATGAACTCGATTAATGATAATGATCAAGGTTTCAATTATGGTACGTATTTTGTTGCTTAGCGGAAATCATAAAAATGCCCTTTTCAATCCAGTCATAAAATGCATATTCGACGATGGTCGAATGTGCAGCAAGAATTTGCGGTAGATAGATATAGAGATAAGCTGGTGCTTTGGAAAATTCCTCCCAATAGTAATTACATGTTAAGTATGGACGACTCTGGATTGATTCCTTAATGGATTTAAAGTGGCAATGTAGTAAGACTCATTCAAGAGTACTTGTTATTAAAATAAATAATTATTTTGTTACTTTCAAAGGCATGCAATCCAAAAATAAGTGCCTTGGTGAGTTCCAACTCCCACTTGTAGTATTTATCAACATACGAATATCCAGATCGTTTTGATCAGACACTACTACTTCTTCTTGCCTTTGATAGAATACAGTCGAGCCGTATTATAATTCACAAGGTTTTATTTTTAAAAGAGCCTTTTCAGTTAAAATATGAGCTGAGTGCTAGAATTCTTATGATTTTGTTTAGTAAAATGATTGCATTTTCCTTGGTTTTATGCACTTCATGAACTCTAGAGTGCTTGGCTTGGTCAACTTATGTTTCGAATTCTTTCGTCTTGTTGTTGCTCGAGCGGATTGGATTGGTAATTTGAAGGAGAAAATTTACTACATTCTAATGAAAAACATACAAAATATTACGAAAAAAATATTGGATAGACTATCTCAAATATTTTGGAATGGATACCAAAACCAGTCAAAAAAAATTGTTCATGAAATGCAAATTTAGTTAGAACTCGTATAAATTCGGTTACCTCCAGCACTTTAACCAGTTAGTTATGACTGCCAGCAGCTAACAGTACTGCAGAGAGTAGCGAGGGCAAATGTAATTAGAGAAATGAACATTGTAACTTTTTGTTCTATTATTACAACTTTGAACCTTTTGTTTACAAAAGTAGAAATTCCATACCAAAACCAAAGCTATTCAGTACAATGAGAATGCTGTTGCAACTTGATACGATTTGTGAGTAATGACAAATTTCACATTACATACACATGCATTATGCATACAACATTCTTTTGATTCTTTCATTTCTATACCCATCTGTGTATGCCCTGCCCACAGCACTCCGCAGTATATGCACAACTCAATTTGTTATTTCAAACAAATCGTTACATAACACCATTGGTTGTCTTGGTTTGAACTTCAAAAGCATGCAGTAGGTCCGTCACCCCGCTGACATCCATATAGTTGTCAGAAAAACTTTCTAAAATAGATAAGTCAGACAATTTCTTTAATTACTACTACGCAAGCGAAAATGTTACCCATCGACCAAATTGTGCACCCCAAGATTCGCTGAACGAAAAAAAAAAAAAAAAAAAAAAAAAAATCGTATTCGAAAGGATAGGCAGCTCTGTAGGAAGAGTTGCCCTTACTAGAAAAAAACCGAACTTCAAGCTCTGAACACAATACAGGGACAATCGTATTTATAATTATACAAGGCTATTACTTTTCTTGATCACCATTCTTTCATTTTGTGCTACGCGTAATTGTGCGTAAATAATTAATATATTACTATGATATTTTTGAGACGATAATATTTTTGCGATACAGACAATTTCGTCAATGTGATAAGGAGAAAAGGCATCTACTTAACACATCTGCAGATGTGAGATTTTCTGTTCTTCCCTAGTGACAACAGCTCAATACACTGCTATTGTTGCATTTTTTTCTCTTTTATTCTTGCTTACGACCGGATCTGTTAAACTTCCTTGCTTCTTTTCTCATTTTATCTCCATTTTCTCTTTTCTCTCTCTACATTTCTGATTTATGTATGCGTGCATGCCGTTGTGGTAGGTAAGTACCTAATGTGTAGTATGTAGCGAGCCAAAATGTTTTTTGCAAAACTATATTCTTTCTTGGTATGTGTTTAAATTTTTTCCCTGTATTATTATGTCGGTTGACACATCATGCTGAATAGAGCAGTAGTTTGATGTTGGAGTAAACAGAAATTTTTAATGAAATGACTTCATGATTCAGATTCTGAAAAAGTTGCCAAGCATGGAACAAAACTAGCAAGTGAGAATATTATCCTCCTATTTCTACAAAATACCACATCACCACATAATCTTGACGGTGTTTGGAGGAACAAACACTGAAGCAAAAAAAGTGTGTGAACGAACCATTTCTTTTGCCAAAATTCACCTGGGAATTTTTCCAGAGAAATCATTCATGGCTATAGGGTCTTTATTTCAATAGAAGAAAGAGCTGTAATGGTGAAGTGCAGTTTATACTTACATACACCTATTGTATTACACAAAATGCAGCGCAATAAATGCTTAGGTATCAACTTGTTACGTGTCAAAATGTCTTTTGATTTTCATTGTGCTGCATTGACATAATGGTACACATTATATGAGTCTTTCTTCCTCCTCGTTATCGCACATTTCCAAAATAGACATTTCACGTCATTTCCTCTTTAACTTTTCTCCCGCAATAAATATCACATCTACACAGTGTGGTATATTTACTACTACTAATAATAAATAAGTGATATAATGTGAAAAACAAAACATGTTTCATGAATGTAGAGCATAGTGAAATTTTTCCCCTCCTATTTTCTTTTTTTTCTCTCTTTTAAACTAAACTATTTTAAACCACACGTGTTGTTTTTGTTTCAGTCATAATTACTTGCCGACAACACACATGTGAAGGAACAACAAACAACCTTGGAATGCATTATCAAACTTAATTATGTACCACACACACTGATCAAATTGGCTGACACACGAAAAGTTTTTCAAGAAAGACAGAGGAGGAGTCAAACGGTTGTTGAGTTTTTCTTGAAAAGTTTTATAAAGATGTTGGATTGGAATTGAACATTATTCAATTAGGTTGATTTATTGTTAGGAAGCCATATTTGGACTAGCGACATGCTTTTATAAATTATCATGGTAATTATAGTTGTGAATTTGTCTAAAAGACACTTTAAAAGTTTGGTTTCTTCAGTGGAGCTAGCTAATTCACCAAGTTTGTTCGTTTGTCTGATCTCTATGCGCTATGTGTGCTGTATGTGTGTCCAGGAGAAAAGGAGAATTTTATTTCAAACTTTCATTATTTACGTAATACGGATATTATGCAAAGTGAAAGTTCGGGCATGAAAACTTGTTCTTGTGTAGTACATTTGCGAACAAAATTTTGCTTTGGTATAGTAGGTTTTCTATTTTGTTGTACCATTAGTACTTTTTGCACTTAATGAAGACCAATTCCAGTGTTTGATATTAATTTTTGTCGTTCTCTTTTATTTCGCACTTGTCATCATGAAGTCCATTCATTAATTCCAGTACATGCTCTTCTATAAACGCGAAATTATATTTAGTGGTTTCAGAGCATTCCAAACTAAATGGCTGTACTACAACAGCTGTAATGATGTAAGATAATGGTATGTTAACTCAATAAAATTGAGCCAAAAAAGTGTGCATTTGACTTGAACTAAAGAATGCATGATGATCGTCACAAAAGTGTGATGATTGTTGACGTTACTTCAATTGCTTCCCACTTCTTCCAGGAACTTCTAATATGATTCCGAAAAGTAATCAAACTTACTCAATGTTCAACTTTAACAAATTATTAATGTCATCAGCGTTGACGATAACGATGCTTGAAGCTGTGGGCTTTCCCCAAAAAAAATATGAAAAAATGGTCTTTTAATTTTGCCTTCCCATTTTCCTTTGTGTGAACTAAAAGAAACTTTAAATCCATGCCATATCATTCGAAAAAAGGGCAAGGTAAACGAGTAAAAGTTATAAATGATGAGAACAAAATGACAAAAGAGAGAAAATCAGGAGAAAAACGGTTTTTTGTTTACAGAAACTGCAAATTACTTTTTTCCTCTTGGCTTTCTCCAAAAAAGTACTATTTTGTGTTCATGACAGGCAAATTATGTTACTATAATGGCACATTTATAACTTTCATTGAAAATACAGAAGAGCATACAATTCCTTGCAAGTTGATTACATCTTCTTTTGTTGATGTTCACGTCCTTTTCATGCTCAATTCCGAGCCATAATATTACCTGATAAACTTGATTGTAGGCTGTATTGAAGTAACACTAGTAGTGCGTTATATGTCGAAATTACACATCTGTATATATTGATCTTGCGTAATATCGCGGTGTTTTGAAACATTCTTAACTTTTTTTTCGATCGTCGTAAGGTAGGGGTGTTTCAGTAAATGGAAACCTAGATTTACAGTTGTCGAAAATGATTGAAAATCGATCTCGAGTTACTGTGCTGACGGACGGCTGGCCAGACTAATAAGATGTTCGTATACATTTCAGCTTCACGCTACTTAATAATGATATGAGGTGAGGATAAACTCTAAAGGATAAAAGAAATGATTACTTTGCAAAAATTATAACGAACAAAAAAACTTCCTTAAATACTGTCATACTATTTTAACTGGAAAACAGCAATCAAGAAGATTGCACCGTTAGAGTAATCAAACTTGGCAATATCTAATATGAGGAAAGTGAATCAAACTCCACGTATCCGTGTTTTAGATTTGAGCTTAGAAAAATAGCAAGCAGATATTAGTGTTCGTCTCTGATAAGTCATTTTATAGCTACAATATCAAAACTTGTCTTTAGTTGCAATATTTTAAATTATATATCACGATAATAGCGAATCTGCTTACAAACATCTCTGGAAAACTATTAGTGAGTGGCAATAATCGAGTACTTGGCATACGTTGTGCATGTTTAAACTAAACTTAGAAAATAATTTACCTCCAACCTCCAATTCCTTACAGTTAAATAAAGTTGCAAAGGGAAACATTTTTCTCTCTTGGTAGCACCATTTCAATAAAATGATATCAATACTTTCAAAGTTTAGTAGTTATTAACTATAAAACCGGTATGGGTATCAAATCATGGAAACTTGCAAACAAAATCTATTTTCTATTCTAAACGATTACACAATTCACAGTGAAGCCTGTGAAGACCCGTTTCGTCATTATGTTGACGCATGCAAACTTTCAACATGCATGCTTTTCTTGTGCTTGTGACACATACACATGGTTACACAATGATGATTTATCAGAAATCGCATCTTTCCGCTTTAGAAAATAGAAAATATTGCTGACAAAAAGAAGTGACGCAACCATGCAGTAAGTGAAGGAAAGCCTTGAAAATGAAATGAGGAATGAGGCCTTCGCATGGTTCATTGATGATCTTATGAATGTGATTGGGTTTGTATCATTATTAAATATGTGTGAAAGTACCCATGCGTCACCGCTACCGCCTCTACCGCAAATTCTGTTTGTCGAAATTCTTGCTGAAACATGAGATGTACATTCATACCTACCTACATACATACAAATATATATGTTAATGTGTATATGCAATAAATATGTTTCTAATGCTTGACCCAAATTTACATTTTATCTTGACGGGGACCTTTTAAATTGACAAAAGATTTTTACTTACCTTTTTCCGTACTGCTGCAACCATTGCCAAATTTACCATTTTGATGAAGGAGCAAATAGCAGGGGAAAGTTTCTTTCTTCTTCCTATTCCTTCTCCCTCATTTGCTACTTTCCCATTTTCAGAGAAAGTCCTTTTACAGTATGAAACCACATACGAGATTCCCAGAGAATCGTTTGCAGAGTATGCTGAGATTGAATGATTATTAGACTGAAAGCGTCTTCCGAGGAGAGTTTAGCACAAAGGAATTTCTCTATGCAAATGATTCCACTTTTTTTTATTTCGGAATCATGAGCTACTGCAAATATTTTACAAGTTCAGCATCGTCGAGTCGGATATTTAAATGAATTTGATCCTTCCATGTACCTATTCTAACTCTTTTTTTTCGAGGAATGCTTTAATACAAATTGAGTATAAAATTACGGCATGTTATACATGAGGACACAGCAAAAAAAATTAATTTACAAATTACACATCTCCTTTTTCATTAATTTTATCTATCCGACCATGTAACTGGTTAAATATTATTTATTTACTTATTCAGCACACACGAGACAGAATCAAAACCGACAAGTACTGACAAAGTCTATATTAAGTTTTAGCGCCAAAATGAGCAAGTCGAGTGAAATTGCCAAAATTTGAGGTGCTCCACTATGATTAAGAATTACTATTCCTTGGAGGTAATAGTGATCATACCAAAGAAATTTTTTTATAGAAAACTTCGTTACCAAACTTCAAATGAAGAACTGAACAGTAGTTCAACTATCTGCATTTTTTGCTATCTTACTGTTATCATGTTACGTTTTCAAATGGCTATTTAAAAAAAGTTTAAATTGATTTAAATACCTCACATTATTAAAAAAGGCAAAACTTGCCAAACTGCCAGACGCTCACTTTCTGAATTCATTTTCATTATTTTATTGAAATCAAGCCACCATATTGAAAAAGAGCAACCGCATCAAAAAAGGTAAGAATGGTTACCCACCATGAAGCATAAATATGTATGTATTTAGCTACTAAGCAGCTACTTTTTCAGTTATTGACGATAAGTCAAAAGGAGAATCATTGCCATTTATATGACCATCGTAGTTATGTATATGACCACCATGTATCAGTACGTACGAGGGTAACACCAAAAGTAAACATAACTTTTGAAAACTGAAGTTTCTCAAAAACTGTATAAAAAGCACTCTGTATGTTACAGGATTCCGTTATTTTTGTTTTTTTTTATCTTGTAGCGTCTCTTTCTACTTCATAATAAAACTTTCATTTCCATCCGTCCGTAAACTGAACGACACACTTGACATATATTTTAGAAGGCATACAATTTCCCAGGGGGTAAAAATGCATCACTTGTCAGGTAAATTATTGTCAATTTGCGGTAAGATGAAAAAATCATTTTTACCTGATAAATGATT
>JAHZMZ010004264.1:0-10300 GCA_027743805.1 Lepidocyrtoides sp. E14 | reverse complement strand
AAATAGTAGTAAGTACACGATGCAATGATGACGATGAGAAGGAAAGGGGCAGCTGATTCAAGAAGACAAGACAGGATCCATGGTTCTCCGGTTCCGCTAATTTCTCTCCTGACTCCTCTGAGCAGTAGCTGCTGCTGCAGTAAAAAAAGCAAGTATTGCATATTAGACATAAACATTTTGTAAGAGTGGATGGAGCATCATCCCTCATCATCATCATCGTTCCACTTGAGTGTCTCCAGAAAGGAAACTGCACCAGAGGAGGACAGGCACTTGCTCGTATTTTGCTGCTGCGGCGATGCAACATTATCCAGAGCATAAAAATAAAATAAAATAAAATAAAAAGTTCCCTTACCTCTTCATCTGCTTTTTCTTTCTTCAGCTTGTCTTTTTGACTCTTCTCTTAACGAAAAGATTGTGCACAGACATCGTCATTAATGAAATAGTCTGCTGCTCATGTTTATGTACATAGGTACCTATATAATATGCTGTTCTGAAAATAAATGCAATATGCACCTGTTCCGTTCACTAGAAAATAAAAATATTCAGTTCGCCACTACCACCAGTACTACCACAACCACCCACGCATCACTGACTTTCACCTTACCTTACAAGAAAAACTGCTCTTCAGCAGCAGCGATAAACAGCAGGCTTCAGTTTTTAATTCAGGTTTTGTCCTTTTAAACTGTGTTGTAAAGGCACTTCCTGCGTGTCTCGTTTTAAAATGCTTCGTGTAGAAAAATGTATGTAATGGTGAAATGTTGGAGTGTAGTAGCACACCTGTAAATCATTTCTGCTAGATTTGCATGATACCATGAGCATTATTATTACAACGTACTAGCTAACGAGAGACTTAAAGTATGTAATTACAGCTTCCTGTTTAATATAAAAATTGTAAAAAAGTCGCTTTCCTTCATTCATTCATTCATGCAAAATCTCTGATTATCATTATTTTTTTACTGTCTTCCTCTCTCATGGCACAAACACAACTGGTTAGTGTCTGGACATGGGACAAGTTATTTTCATTCATCCTTTTAATTTTCTCATTTTTTTCTGAATGAATTCAACCTGTACACAATTGTGAAATAATATGCAGGTGTCTGTTTGCACGAAGACAATAATTTTATGAATGAAAACAGGAAAATATTTTAAAGGAAATTGTAAATGAATGGTGGTGGTGGCAAAGTTGGCGTGGCGTTGTTTCCCAGCGTCTTCTCTTGGCATTTCCGTTCTTCCTCCACACACGTGACATTTACCTGCTTGTAGGCACATATAACTTTTTATTTATTTATTTCATTCATCTAAAAAAATATTTACAAATTCCAGGACATCCTTTCGGACACGCTTCAGAAGATTTTCCAGAACACTGTTTATTGTTTCAAACCACTTCTAGATGTGCTATGATGTAACTTATAATGAATGTGCCTTGGGTCAAACCAACTGATTGCTCTGTACTGTATTTCATAACTTCATGAAATTTGCTACAATCTTAAACTGTCAAGTTCAATCATCAAATTATAACTGTCACTGTCCATTTTAGCTTGCCACATAAATGTTTCATTATTATTAACCGTTACAAAATCTTAAGGAAACAGGTTGCATTATTGTATGCCATTACCTTGCACATCAGACGAAATGAGCAAACATGTGTAATTTCCTCCCCCTCAAAAACACAAACAAAATAATTTTATATGTGTGGAAAGAAAAGCATGACATAATCCCCTTATTTCTCGTCTCACCCCGTTGCAACTTCCACACACACCAAAAATACTTTGCAGATACTGCTCCTTATTTCTACATACATCCCTTTGCAGACAATGTTTGTTCAATGTAAAAATGTAACATGAACTCGCATTGTATACCCTCAACAGCATATTTTTCTAAATACATTTATCATACTCAGCAGACAAAAAGGAAAAAAAATGAGCTGATACGAATCAGCATTCAGCACACCTCAACAGCATGTACATGCTCTTTTACTAGTGGTAAATCTCTGTTCTGTATGATTTTAACATGAGGAATTGTGAAATGCATCGTGGAGGAGTTTTAAGTTAATGGTGAAGTAGATTGCCTACTAAAGTTCATAATGTACAATGAAATATAACTAACTAGAGGCAATTTTTTGCACTCATTCAAGAGAGAGAATAAAAAAAGTCCTTAAAACACAGAAGGATAATCTCACACTCTAATGTAATCAAATTGATATAATAAAAAATACAAAAACAATTCTTAGCACTTTTTTACTAGCTCAACTTGATAATGAATGATGATGATAGATAAATGGTATATTTTGGTTTGTTTAGTTTTCGTTATTATCATTTTTTTTTGTGTTTTGATTTATATTCTTGGGGGTAGGCAGAAGTCATATAGCTTACAGAGATTCGTTGCAAAATAAATAGCAAGCGTGTTTGATGATGATGATGATGATGATGAGGGACTGAAAAGGGTAAGATAAAAATAACAAACGAGAGACTTAACTTGTCTTTTTAGTGATGCTAATGTTGCTGCTGTTGCAGAAAATAGATTGCACAATAACAAGACAGGAGTAATAATAGAATATATCGTTCTTTATTTCATAAAATAAATGCGTATAGAATGAAACTTGTATGTTGCATGTCTGACAAACTGCCTGTCTGACGGCTGTTTGCTTGTTCATCGTCTTTGTGTGATTTTAATCTGAATCTCCGCCAGATTTGCATTTGCACTCTGTAAAAATAAATGAATCATGATTGATATGCACATTTTTATCGCTTCTTTTATTTTATTTTTTAAAGAGTTCAAGTTTCGTAATGCGAAGATAAGTTGTTGCTCTGCATTGCAGCAGCAAGAAAAAGCAAAAAGGCAGTGTGAAGTAGTATCTGTAGCTAGTAGTCCTGCAGTGTCGTTTGAAAGTTGGGCTTGAGGTGATGGTGTCCTCATTTTGAAAAAAAAGACACACTGCAAAAAAATTTGTGATGTCACGATCTCTGTCTCTAGATGTCAAGTGAGATTATTTACATGCATATTTTTAAAATACTCAAACAGTTGATCAAAACATAAGCGTGGGTGGTGTGGTGATGATGAGGTGGCGGTGGTGGTGTTTTGCATGCTCTTTTGCAACTACACATTTGTGTAAATGTTATTCCTGATGTTTACAAGCAGACCGAAAAACTGAAAGTATTTTGTCCTCAAGAAAAATAAAATCTCTGTCCACTTTAGGTTTTGTTTTTGTGGCTTGACAAAATGACAAGTAGAATGCCGCTTGTTGAACAGAAAAAAAACTAATGTCAAATTATATTCCTTCTCCCTTTCCTCCTGACTCTGATAACTTCTCTCTGCCGGTGTCCTCCTATCTAGCTGTCATCAAATCTTACATGAATGAGCTTTCATGCTGCGTTTTCCACGTCCACAGAATTTTCAGAAAAGTATTTTTCTATTCAATCTGCCACAGAGTCTACTGCTGTTTAAGACAAATGCTTAGTATGGAGATGGAAAATTTTGAGAAAAAAATGAAACAAACCAAAGACCAACATTACGTGTGTCTCTTCGCAAGCCTATGGTACAGTAGTAATATGGCTGTATACCTCCCACTCCCAAAAATAAGCCGGAATTCCGCTCCGACAACTCTTCTCAACGACATTTTAGGCACTTCAAAAATAACGTAAAATAGGACGCCTTTCAACCCAAGATTTTTTTTCGTGAAAAGGTTACTTTTGTGCAAAATGGGTAATTTGATAGAAAGAATCACTTTTACAGACCATTATAAATACCCCGTAATCATACGGATTATGGATGTTTTATAGCTCGGTAAAAAACCATGATAATAATATTCTGCAAAGCTTAACTTCATTGAACTTTTGCAGACAAAAGGAAATTATAGTCATTTTGTCTGATTCTTTCCTTCTTTCTTCCGTTTCTAAATAACATTAAAATGGAAAGAATTATCTTGCATTGTTTTTACTCAAAAAGGGTAAGACACGAACTTTCAAGAGAAAAAAAAAGTCTCAAGATGGTGGCTCAAGACAACTTTTTAAAAAAGGTAAAAAAATGAAAGAAGGCTGGACCCATTTTTTTTGTTTTAGAAAAGTGGTCTTTGTTGTTTGGCTCGCTTGTTCTTTCGTTCGTGTGGTTTTTTTTAGTAGAAATGATGATAAAAAATAAGAGGAAAAACGGATAAGAAGAAAATGAAGAAAGTCTATAAAAGAGACTAAACAACTTTTTTTTTCTTTCTGTAAAAGCTGAGCAGATGCTTTTAAAAAGGAACATATCTCATCTTCTCGTACTGAGTGAATACTGATAAAAAAGACGACGACGATGAGAATGCTGATGATGATGATGATGTAGAATCTTTTACGTGTCTCACTGTCGACGCTGCTGCGCTGCATGAGATGGCGAATCCTAAAAATTTTACTTGACGTGTGTCTACTCAACTTGAGTTTTATTTCATGAAAATGATGATCATCGTCAATTGAAAATATAAGAGAGACAAAAACATTACTGCTTTGAAGAGAAATAATATTTTTATTTATTTCAAAGAAACCAAGAAGCCAGCAGCATCACATCACATCATCTAGCAAGTAAGTAGCTCTCTGTGAATTAAAGGATTACATAAAGAACATTGTGTTGTGGTGGTGGATAATTCTTGTCTGCATTTTATACTCTCATCTCGGCACTGATGATTGGACGATGATAAAATGAAGTAAAGAAGTAAAAAAAAAAGTTTTATGTTTTTAATGCTGAATTGAATCGTTGATGTGAATTGTTGAAAAACACCTGCTTCTCCTCGTTTTCAACTAAAAACCTTTTACACATTACGCGATATAGGTATATACACTGATGAAGTAGTACCAATATACATGCATGTATAAGCAATATGTTATTTAAGGTAATCCTCCCTCCTCAGTTTACCGGCTCTACTTCCTATTTTTTTTAAAGAAAATAAGACGAAAGAATAAAATGAGATTTTTATGTGCGGTTTTATTCTTCACTTTATCAAATCTTCAGTATTATTATGGGGCCAGCTTGGTATGGGGCTGAATGAAACAGCAGGTGTGATAATGTGGATAAAAAAAATAAATTCCAGAAACCAGTTACAATATATCTTTTTGTCTTCTGGATATCAGTTATCTATTTTGGCACTTGTGCTCTTCTGGTCGAGTCTGGTGTGGTAAAGTGGACCTAAAAGCAAATTTGAAGTAAACTTTGGAAAAATTACTGGTTATCTTCTTGCTTTATTTGTGCCTACTCATCAAAACAAAAAGTCCTTCATTTTTTGATAGTTTGATAAGAGAGTCCAGTTAGCCTGAACTGCGCTGTGGTAAAATCATTAAATAATGTTGTTGGATAAAACATGGTAATAAATATGCTAGAAATAGAACGCAATTAAAGACAAAAGAAGCATTTTCCTCAAAATCAAAAAACGAGTATTCTATCACATGATCATTAAAAAATCCTTTTTTGAAAAAATTAGTACTTATACAAGCAAGAAAACTACGTGTATATATTATTCATGTATGATGATACTCGTTCATCCTCATATTCTACACCCATAAATTAATCATAGTAATAGGTAATCACGCATGCTATTATCATCATTATTATCGTTTTTCTAAATTTTTCCTGCAATTATTATATTTTAGTAAACTGGCCTGTCTGATGTATTTACAGTGAAAAATAATCAAGTCTGTACCCAACTCTAAACTTTTGTAGGTTTGTAATATATCCTCTTTGTTAAAAAATTCCATCTGGTCTTCTACGCTTGTATCACGAATTTAATTGATAAACAAAATGAATTTCTTTTCATGTCAGGTATTTACAAAGTCATAATTTACATTAATAAGTAGATCTTTTCCTGGGGGAAAATGATCCACTCTACAGTAACTACCCAGAAATACTCAAGAAAAATAAGGACTTTGTATTTTCATCAGCAATACCGACCAACGACGGACGGACGCTAACCCAGCATCTTTGCTCTTCTTCTGATCTCCGTTCTTTTCTTTCATGTTGTTACTACCTCTCTTGTTAACATTTACTGAGAAAAAAAAAATATTTTGATATTTTTTCATGATCCAAAAACAAAGTGAGCAACATAATTTTCAGCATACGTTTACAACAAAGACCATATTACGTACATAATATTTTACAACCAGCATGTCTAGGAGAATCTCCATCTATTCTGTATGCACATTGCATACATTTTATATAACTAAAAATGTATTATTGTGTAGAATACCACTTTTTTCACTATCTTCGTCCTCTTCATCTTTATTTTGTTGTATATCTCTTTTTTTTGCTCGCTGTTGTTGTAGTATAGTAGAGATAGATAGAGAGTCTATTATGCTTGGTTAGCCATGTTGAAATATTCTCTGCTGTAATTACATTATTATTTTTCCCCTTTTTCTCTTTCTTAACACAAGTTTTCTTGGCTTGTGCTCAAACGGACTACAGCTCAAAGTTAAGTCTTAAGCTTACCAGTAACAAAAAAAAAACAAAAAAAGTTGACTGCTGCTCTGCCACTTTTCTGTTTTATAATGTTACATTACCTATATTATGTATGCTTAATATTGTTATGCTACTCATATATTTATGCATAAAATGTGAAAAAGTGTCTACATATAATGCTTATTATTATTATGGCTGTCTATGACATGCCACCATGTACCACCACCATCATGATAATAATAAACTAATAAGATATACAGAGCAAAGTAACTTTTTTTTGGGTAAATGATGATGATGACAATCTTGATATGATTATTGTTTGTTGGCTGCTTGGTCGTCGTCGTCGTCGTCATCATCATCATCATCATAATTCTGAGTCTTTTATGCCTTTTCTTCTTTTTTTGTGCATAGAATAAACTTAACTACAGAAAGACATGGAAGCACGCGAGAAAAAATTATGAGGATGACGACGACAAAGACTTGTGCCTTTGACACTATGGCACATTTTCAAATGCATAGAAAACTCTTGAAAAAGTAAAATATGATGACAAACATAATCGAATCTCATGGGTTGCTGTTGTATCATCTCAAGAATGAGGCACTCTAATCGTACATGAAGAAATATAAATCAGCCATGCTACTTTGTATACAGTTTGTATGTACATACCTACACGGAGCAAAGTGAGATGACGAAGGTTGTTCTTAAAAAACTTTTGAAAAAGTCAACTCCAATCGTCATCATGATGAACTGGGATGGATACTGGGTGGAACTTCCGTTCAGTCAATGCACAAATGTTTTTTTTAGTTTTAGAGAAGGAAAAGGTTGACAACACCTCAACGCACAGCCTATTCGCCCACGACGCCAAGTCGAACGTCAAAAACGGGTCTTTACTACCATATTATTATGTGTAGGTTCCTATGTGCTTCATTTATTTCAAAAATCACGGTAAAGGAGATGAAATGCAAGAAGGAAACCTACTCCACCTGTTGTGTGACCTGAAAATAAGAGAAATTTTCAGTGTAGCGTACATTTACTGTATGTAAACGGTAGGGTGAATTTCTTTCCCTTGTGTGGCGTATCGTTCTCTGCAGCAGAATAATGCAATGCACTTGAAAAATCATCAATAATGGGATCGTTCATCGTTCTACTATATGAAAGAAAGAAAATTGAATATCTACTACAACAGGGAATCATTAAAGTTTGTGACTTTGTAAAATGTTTTATTATTATTATTATTATTATAAATTATAAATAAATCTTCTCTGACAAACATCTCTTTGTATAAGTTTATGTTTTGCCCCAAAATAACAAATCTGTATAGTTTTCCGTCTTATCGCTTATTAAAGTTTGCTTGCCATTTGATGTTATTGCAGATTGCAACTCATTCTATTTTATTACTTTTAGCTTAATTATAACAAATTACACAAAACACTGAATATATATGATATTTATAGAAAATGTATTTAATTATAATAGAAAGCGGCAAATACGTAAAATGCATTATATGCTTACTTGCTCTGCTCAAATATAGTAATTTCATGTAAAATAATAATAAGCCTAAATAAATCCAAACTAAAGAATGAACGTTATCAAATATCGTTAGTACACGAATGAGTTAGCGAATTTCTTTCTTTTTTTTTGACAGATTTGTTTGGTTTTGTCACATCGAATTCCGTATTGTTCCCAAAACAAGTACTGCGGAAGCTAAATACACCTCTATTCTTCAAATGCTGAAGTCATCATAATATATATACACACACATTTAATGGATTATGCATTATAATCATACTAACGTAAAGTAAACTATATATTTCCTTCTAAACACAACGATATGCAGAAGAAGCAAAGTCTTTTTTAAAAAACTAATAACTAATCCATAAAATAATATCGCTTGTTTTTCAGGTCCAAACAAGTACACACATGCATGACGCACGACATGTAAAAAATACATTACGCAAACAGTAACAAAACTTCAATACAATTAAATAAGACTAAACGACATTATTATGTTAAATTGTACGTTTTGGAAAGAAATGACCAAGGGCAAACCTGTGATGTATGATGACAATAGATTATTGCTATTATAAAATATACATACAACTTATAATGCATTGCTGCAGTTAACTTATATTTTGAAGTAAAATATAAAACGAGTTTTCTTACCAATTATTAATTCATTCCACGACGTGACATACCTTTTTGTTCCAGAAATAATGATAATTATCATTTAATAGCGAATTGAATTTAATCTTAAATATTTAAGTTATGAGGCATACATAGTTTACTTTTATGGAGCAATAAGTCATCATATTTTTGATTTCCAGCCATAACAAATTTATGACATGTAATTTAATAAAATAATAATAATAACTATGCATAGCAGAGTACTAGAAATACAAAACCTGCATTAAATTATTCTAATCGTGGTGACACAATAAAACATCACAGTAGTATAAATATAATCGCACACACATTTTCCATTTCTTCGTTTGTAGAGCAATGAGTACAAAATGTTTTGATAATTGAATGCAGATTGTTTCCCTACACAGTCTACGCATTCCTTGCACGTTATATAACAGTTATTTATTTATTTTTTAATATACTTTTGACAGATAAACAAACTCTTTCACGAATAATTAAAGACTTACTCTGTTCTGTTCTATTTCTTTATTGTACACGTACAGTAGTCAAATACAAAAATTTATTGATCTTCGTATCAAAAAACGTTGAAAAATTCCAATCGTATCAAACTTGATCTGTGAAAATTTGGATATCCATCTTTGATTTAAAATGGCATACATGAAGACTACTGCTTATGTGTCAACAAACAAAAAGACACTACGTTAACTCTAATAATTCATTTTACCGGAAAAGTTACAGTCAGTGAATATCAACTACATACAGCGCAACGATTCAACATTGAAGTTTTCACATCTCAACAAGAATACAATTTATAGTAGTCGATTCTCAGGATTTTATTAGGACACGTTGTCTTTGTAAAATAAATTCATTGATGATTTCTAATAATTACAGTGTGATTAGCATTCTTTTTGCGCCTTTGCGACCCCTTGCAAGTATTCACAAAGTTAATTACTGATAAAAATAATATAATAATGATGAATAAATCTCTCAACTCTAACAAATAATGCAAGTGTTGATATTATTACTCTCATTTGTAATTTATATTAGTTATTATTAACGGAGGATAACTTGTTAATTTACAATAATGCATGTGTTTTTTTTTTCAGAAATAAAACGATAAATAATCAGAGATATTTATAATTATACTGTATAATTTATACATAGAATAATCGGGACCAATGTATACATACATATAAAAATTCTGATTTCTCAGAGAATGGAACACCTGCTGAACCAACTAGGTTTATTACTTCCATCTTTTTTCGCGGAGCCTACACTTATTCCTGCATTTTGATTTGGTAGCATTCGATTATCTGCTGGAAAATATATTGAAAAGAAATAATAATAGTAATATAACTATAAGTTAGCCTGTGATAAATAAGCTTACAACTTTTTAAAAATACAAAGCGACTTACCAGCATGCTCTTCTATATTCCTAATCCAATTTTTAATGTTTTCAAAGCTTTTCTCGTTTGTAATATCGTAAACCAACATTATCCCCATTGCACCTCTATAATAGGCAGTTGTGATAGTTCTGAAACGCTCCTGCCCCGCCGTGTCCCTGTTGAACATAAGATTATTTGACATTTACTTAGTACTTGCCGGAAATTTATAACGGTCGACATAGTTTGTTGCGGTTTAAGAACATCACACATACCAAATCTGTAACTTAATTTTCTTCCCATCTAATTCTATTGTCCGAATTTTGAAATCTATTCCTGAAATCATAAAAAGAAGAAG
>JAHZMZ010004263.1:0-15647 GCA_027743805.1 Lepidocyrtoides sp. E14 | reverse complement strand
GGTATGTCATAGTCATGGCAATGTCAATACCCTGAACTTTGAAAAGTAGAAAGTGCGAAGAAATGAGAAAGCAGGAAAGTGAAAAGGAGAGAAAGAGAGGGAAAGCAGGGAATGGAAGTGTTGTACTAGTAGAGTGTTAATACCGGGAAGGACTTGTAAGCCCATAAAATGGCTTTTAAGCCCTGTATTTTTTGATAGTATGATTACAACCAAGTAGTATTGCTCAGTGTGTTATGTGGCAGAAGCGTGCTAGATATAACAGTTTCCGATTTCAAGCCATTCGTCAACTCCCGTGCTTAAAATCTATTCATAACCTTGTCGAATTTGTTTTTACTTACTGCTGATGATGATGATGATGATACGGTTGGTGGTTTCATTTCATTCAGCATGCAAACATGAATAAATGTTTTGGACTACTCGAAAGAAAGTGAAATGATGAAGAGAATATTGTTAGTGCCAACACAAATTTGTTCCCATTTTGAGGTTTTATATTTATTTTCTTATGGCCATTTGTGTCAAATCGAAACTAAAGCAAGTTGACCAATACGATGGATGAGATAATAAACTATTATGGAAGTTTGGGATGGGCATATTATGCAAATTCAACTAAAGGAGTATCATGAAATTTTTAAAACTTAAATTCTAGGTACTTACACCCTAGCCAATGGAGTTTTTCTCTTTCTTGGCTACTCATTTATGGACGAAGCTGTTTTAAGGAAGCACACAAAACTTTCCGTTAGAGATGTTGTAGCTGCGTTACAGGAGCTCATTTCTCCAGATACTAATCAACATATCTTTTATCCTGAAGACGAGGATGATACCTCATTGGATGAATTGAGAAATCTCAACGCTGTAAGTTTGCAAAGAAAATGTATAGTTAACTAGCTAGACTAACTACTAACGCTGCAAGGAAAATATGTTGTGCAAATGACACCATGACATGTTGTTTTCATGGAATTTTCATTTTGTCAATATCATCAGACGGATTGTCGACTGGGTGCGTACAAGGTAGAAGGAGAGAATATTATTGTTAATGCTACAATTGCAGAGGAGGATTTTGCTGATTCTCGTACCAGGCAACCTAGTGGTCAACTTTTCATCTTAGAGAAGGTAAAAAACAGACGAAAGTCAATTTTTATTGCCAAACTTTTTCAATTATTGAAACGTTTTTGTACATCTTAGTGAACATAAATACATCCATATTTTTCAAAACTTGCATTAATTGCCTGTCTACATTGCACTCACTGCTGAAGTTCTCATTCACAACTGCACAATTAAAATGAATGCCTCTGCAGTTTCAAAACTGTATTGAGGAATGATATTGTCTGGTTAAAAATGCTAATTTGACGAAATATTATATATTCCATTCACAGAAAAAGTGTCTTCCTGCGTTATTAGTGTTAGAAGTGCTGGTCGAGAAACAGCATCCTATTATTCGTCATCATCCCTTGCTTTCAATACTTAAAGTAGCAAAGTCGGAGGATAACGTACCAGACATAGAGTCATCAGCTCAGTCCACGTATGCCTTGTTCAACACCCTGATTGCCAATCCATGTAGCCTCATTCTGCTAGTAGCTCTGTTTCACACAGCTACCAGCTATCTTCATCTTCTCATCTTGGCATCATCAACCGTGTCAATGACACTACTTTGTCGCCAACAAGAATGCCGTACCAGTGGTACGAGTAAAGACGAAGGTAACGAGAGTGTTGTACAAAAGAGTGAAAACGACAGCGATTTAAACAGTGGTTATCATGCAAATCACCAACAACAGCCAGCAACGTCTCAACTGAGGCAGAGAAACTATGGAGCTGTTGGACAGTCAGTTCTTCTTTTGACATCATCCTCTTCCTCCTCCTCACAGCTTCTAACATCGGACTTACTTTCTTCATCATCGTCGTCATTATCCTCCGAGCAAACTAATTTGCCAAAGACGACCACAGTAACATTGACAGCATCCTGCTTGAACCCACAACCAGCAACAAAGACAAGAAGGAGTAGCAAAAGAACAAAGGTAACAACAGCAACGTTGCCTTCGTCATGGTGGTGGTGGTTGTGGAACGCAACATCAGCTACGTTTACTTCAAAATCATCTTATTTCACAGTCAGCAGAGAGTTCGAGTTGTCATGATAATCAGCCTTACTGTTAAGACCATTCCTTTCTATTCTCTTGTATTCGTGTTTAAAAAATTTGTCTCTCTCAAAACCAAGTTAAATGAACTCTTACAAAAAACTACGTGCTGCTAACTCCAGCTACCAGTAAGTACTCTATCATTTACTACTATTACTATTATCGTTACTACTACAATACAATACTGCTCTTTTATGATTATTACGGTCGTTATTACTTAAAACAAGTACTCGTACTTTTACGATAATAATAATAATAATAACACACATAATAATGTTTACGAGAAGTGCATAAAATTCTTATAGTTTACGGCATCATACTACGTATGTAAAATGGCGTATGTATATGTTGGTGTTGATAGCAGCAAACTGCTTTAAAAATGCGTATATTTCTCAGTCCGTAATAACCAAACTAGTTAAGGAGAGAAAAAAATATCTACATAAATTAGAGGCCATGTCACAATTATATGTGTACTGTGAAACAGAATTAACTGCAGAAGATTATCTATAACGTACAATATTAGGGTAACAAAATATTATTATTATTATACACACACTATTACACTACTGCATGATCATGCATAAAAGAGTTTAGTTTTATGATGATATATCCATGCATAACTAATCTATATTATGCATCTCCTCCTTAAAGATTTGGGGAATATTTTCGTTAATAATCTTCTGTATTTATAAATGCCTAATCCCAAGTCTCAACTGTACTATGAGTACACTCTCCAAGCAAAACTCCACGTCATCTATAGAACTTGTTACTGTTGCCCCTGACTCCTTTTCCAAACCAAAAGTGAAACGTGGAAGTTAGCATTGCTAACTTAGCAATCAATCTTTATGAAGATCGAGTTAAACATATTATGGTGTGCATTACGTTAATGTATGTTTGATGTTTCTATTTCATATATCATATATCATCATATGTACTTATTTATTTATCACTGATTTTTGTTCACTTCACCACGGGAACGAAATTCATATTTTATTTAAATTGGCCAGCGTATTTAAGGTTGTCGGAATGTACCTCAAATTTTACCTCAATCATTTGAAGCTCAGTTTAAAAGTTTTGCATTTCAATGTGAACAATATTTCAACTTGTCAACCATCCCAGCATATAAACTGGTAGTACCGATACTTCATTTTTACTATTCAGGAAAATATATGAGTTGCAAATAAAAAGAAGACCAACTAATTTTAAGTTAAAATTGATTTGGCGATATGTATAAGCCGTTAGATCATAAAGTGCACTTTATAAAGTTGGGACTTGTGTCACCAAGTTTCCTGTCAAGTGAATATGATGTCTTTAAAAAAACATTTTAGGGAATTAATACGCAACTTGATTTTGAAAAATATTATCCATGGTTTTAAACATTCAGTCAATTTGTCATCTTTTGACTGCAGACTGAAATTTGCTGCAAATTTGTTGTGAACTAATTTTTTTTACTTGGATCCTTTGCATTGAGCACCAGTTGCTTGAGGGAAAAAAATGAGGCACGAATGGTACGATTGCAGATCATGTTTACTCTCCCTGTACAATATTATATGCATTTGACACATGGTTACCTATATCTGTCTAACTACTTTATGTTTTACATCTTGGTGATATGGGTGAAGGTTTGTACTTATCATTAGTTTACACATTTCATCAGAACGTTTCTCTTCAATTCAACCCAAAATGTGTAAAATGGATTTCCTTTGATAATGTTATCCCTCTTCAGTAATGAATTGGATTAGTTGATGCACTTTTACCTTGACTTACTTTAATCATAATTTATTCGTATGTATATATGTAAGTTATATTAAAAGTGTTAATTTAACTTGATTTAAGCATCAGTTTATTCGTTTTATTTACACATTATAACACTAACCTTTTGCATAAAGCTGAAAAGCAACTTAGCTTTTATTGAGCTCGGTAAAGCGATTTATTTTTCAATTAAAGCCACAATAGAAGACCAGATTTAACTTCTTTGGATTGTTTTTACAAAACTCAAGTTTTACAAGTTCCTTTAAAATGTAGTTTTTCTTTTTCAAATGTCGTCAACATGATGTCTTTTACTTCGTTTCGTTGTAAAGTTAAATCTACAGTTGATGGCAGGTTTATTGATGTCAAGTTGCATCATCAGTCAGTCAGTTAGTCGAGTCAGTATAGAAAATCAAATGACAACTTAATAGCAATAGACATAACACTATCATTAATAATGAAGTCATTTATGATTATTATTTCTCCTTGTCTGACTGGTCCAGATGGATAAAACAGATCACTTGCTAATCTCATAATTCATATTTTGATCTTGACCTCGTGGTTATCCACATCCGTACTACATATTTTGTAATATTTTTACACTTATATTTTAGATAATACCTGTTTCTAAAAGCCAAAACAAAATTCCCCTTTTCATCCGTCCCTGTTTGTTATTTATCCATGGTACCTACAAAAACAAACGATATAAAATATTAAATGCCAAATTAAAACTTTTCTGAAGAGTTTTTCCCGTTTTGATATAAAGTGGTTTTAAAGATTATGCTTTGATTAATAGCTTGCATCATCATAGCAGCGCAGCATGCTTTCATTTTCGATTGATTTAACTCAATGTCCAATTTTTTCTGCTCCAGTTTAACAAATCTCATACTATCACAGCAAACTATAAAGCAATATTAAAATTGAGACTTAACTTCATGCTACAATACGTTTCTTCACAAAGTGATGTACAACTTGAATGGGTGACACTCTTGTCAAACTCAGGATTATTTCGACTAGCATAATAATAATAATAAAACTATCCTGACAAACTCCTAACCAGTGTAAATTTCTTCTTTTTTTTCTTTCACTTTTACTAGATATTTAGAGATAGTTGTGCTACAGTGAACATGATGATGTCTTGTCAAAATGTTCCAAAGAGTCAGGTCAGGGTCAAAAATGCCGTTATAATTTGCATCATGCAACGTTAAGACCTTATAAGAAAACAGATTTTTAGTAACATATTTAAATAATAATCGAAAGTAACAGGCATGCATTCATAGAGCATGCATACACCAACACTGTAATTAGTTGATTAATTCTAATTATGTAACACACGCAGAAATTCGTACGAAATATGAACTATGAACGGGTTAAGCTTGACAAGCAAATGTAATAATTTTTGGTGCTATAATCGAAACACTAGAACTAACCTTAACTTGATTTAATTGAGTACATACTACTACTATTGCATATTGTATTATTATTATTGTTGCTGCTACAACTAACTTTGAATATACGAGTACTCATAGTAGTAACACGACATGTGGACACAAGTGTTAGTAACAATAAGCATGAAATTTAACACTATTCTACGAAACTTACCTATGTACCACTTAACCCTTCAAAAATAAACGTGAATGTGGGTGTACATGTGCAAATGGGCTGCATAGAAAGAGATGCAGACGTTGTACAGCAACAACTCAACATTTATAGCTGGTTAGAAACACATAACCGGATGCAATAACATTAGTGAAGTAGTATACAAAAATAACAAATTAAAAGTAAAGTACTGATAACGAGAAACTTTTATTTTCGAATAGAAACCTGGGGTTGTTGCTTCTCTTGCGAATAATACTCAATCAAAGACTTGCTATTATTGTTGTTGTTGTTGCTATTATTTATAAGAATTTTTTTTTGTTCTTTGCCCACGCCTCATTAGTCTTTGTAATACATGATTTATTCCATTTCATATAACACCAACGCGACATGCATGCAAGTTCTTTTTCTTATTGTTCATTATTTCTGCTATACGTAATAACAAAACCATCGTAGCCAAGTTTCAAGGTTCAAATTTTTTTTCTTTGTTTCACTCGCATCCAAAACGTCCTTCATTCAATATCCTTTCCAAATGTATTTAAACATTATTTCTTTTCATTGCCGTCATTTTGTCGTCCGGAAGAGGAGAACACTCCACACGACTCATTGATTTCATGTCTTCATTCACAAATCTGGTTGGTACTACAATTTTGCGTATGCGTACGTATGTACTTGTTATCTATTTATTACATAAATGTACATATGACTTTATATCAGGCTAAACATGCAGTTTTGTAAAGGTACTACTATTAAATAATTACTATTAAAATTTATACAGGACATCTCTTGAAAGTGCAGTGGCAAGCGTGAGCGTGAAACTTGTTTTCTCTCCATCGCTTTGCGTACTGTCTACTCAATCAGGAAACTGTCTGCAGAAAGGGAAGTGTGCATAAACTTGTAAATATTGTACAGGATGTTTCTATTCATATATATCGATATCAAATTTTAAAATTAATGTGTAGAGAGATTCCTCGTACATATATGTATGTCTATTATATATTTCAGCCTAGTTTGTAGAACAGATGAATATTATCAGGAGCATATTTTTGAAAGTAAAGTTTAGGTAGGACTTTAGCAGTTTTAGTTCTTTTTGAATACGCTACTGTTGAAATCTTCATGATGTCATGTAACTGAATGTGAGTGTTTCGTTGCTGTTGTTGATACTTCTCTTTGACTAAGCGTTTCAATCCAACCAGTACGATTTAGTAGAAGACCAGTAGAACGTAAAAACACAATTGTTTCTAAAGTCAATGGATGCTCAGTATTCAACATTTTATTACAAGTTTATAGTCAAGGAGCTAATTGGATTTTATTAGTTATAAACTGTTTCGTATACTGTGTCAAAAAACTTTTTATTACCATGCGTACCAACCAAAACCAACGATATATATCAGCGAAATATTTGTGTGTTTCATAAACGCATATCAGTTTACCGGTTAAATGAGATCCCTATTTTTATGCCTGAATAACCTTCCAGTTATACTTCACACAGACAACGTACGAATACATGCCATTTTCTCAAATGTTGACCTTCCAAATTTTATTTCTTGTAAATGACATTTGCTAATTTTTTTGCAATAATTGTTGCATTACCAAATATTCTTTTAGGGAGCTTTTTAAACTCTTTTTTCTGTAAGACAAACTGATAGTCACTGAAATCCTATAGAAATGACTGTGTTAAGTTAGTCATATTTTTCTTGAAAACTGCAAAGACAGTAAAATCAATAGATAATTGTGACCATTTCTAGTGATGTTTTCCTTAGAAACTACTAAAAATTGCGGGAAAGCTTTTTAAGTTTCCATCAATTTAAAATTTAGTGGACTGGCTACTTGACGATCTTGATTTAAAATTTGCATAGTACTACTCTCATTATAATAAATTATCTCATTTTAAACGCTATATCGTTATAAACTCTGAAATTTTCAAATGAAACTATTTTAAAATATTGGTAAAATTTAAGATGAATAGAATTGTAGTGTTTCTACAAAATAAACATTTTTACCAACTAGTGGACGTATACGTAAGTGTTTGGGTATTGATATATATATACATACATGCATATATATTTATTTTACAAGCTATTATCTATTCATTCTAGATTACTCATTCTCTTTCCATATTTATGGACCCGGTGAATACTTGAAACTTGCCATATTTTGCAACATTTAAGGAACAAAGTACTTAAATGATTGTAATGACTACATATTATGTACGTATACTTAGTATAAGGTTAATAATAGTTACAATAGATTCTGAGGAGTTTTAGAGAAAATAGAAAAACTACAGTTTAGCATACAATGCATACCATAATTATGCAGAACTAGTTTGCAATTGCACTAAATTACCTTCTTAAATTTGACGATAAAAAGGTTTTACTTTTTTAATCTTGATAGTGGTCGTCGTTTAGATTGATGGTGTACAGTACATGAAATCTAGCATAAGAGACTCTCACACACAAGTTATTTTTAAATATTTTGATTGAATGATTGACACAAAACTAGAGAAAAGATTCAATAAATAAAACCAACGAAAAAGGGAGTGAAACAAACATTTCCTTTGTTTTACACAGGATGACATAACCTGTTCACGTGGTAGTGTGGTGCTTAGAGAAAATTATATTTGTACATTTTTGAAATAAAAATTGAATTCGACGTGTATAAATACATAGGTGCAGTTTGGAAAGTCCGACGGGTAGTAAATAAAGTTGGGTATATACTACTAGTTAATCTAAAGGTGATAGTAAGCGTAATAAAAAGTTAGTCAAGTTTACATACTTACAGAGGGACAGTTAGGGTATGGTCACCGTGTAAGAGGGAAGAAAAAACCAATAACTAATATACATACATACATACATTTATATTTATACAAAGAGGGCATACAGGTTTTCATATTAGGTAGCCAAGCAGCAAAACTTGATAAAATTGTAATAAAATTGCAATATGTTATTGGGACATTGCTAAAAATCAAAAGTGCACAACGTTGTGCACTGATGACAAGATGCCGGTATGATACAGAAGGGTCAAAATACAGCGTGACAATGATAGCAGTAATACTTTAGTAGTAGAAGTAGCTATGTAGTTGGGTTTTATGGAAATAACTGTTTTTAAAGGTACCTGTAGACAGACTTGTCACATTTATGGTTCATTATTTTTAACCACTTTTTAATTTACAGACATTTAAGCACAAATTTAGGTGGCTCTGTTCCAGCCATCGTTTATTTCTAGTCACAGGATTTAAAGTAAATGAATATGGGTATATAGGGAAAAACGTTTTTAAAAAACAGTGACAAATCAATTCCGTGACGACTAGCATGATCAAACGACAAGACAGTTAAAAAATATTGTCTGCATTTAAAAGATTAAATTGTTGGTTATGAACGGGGACTACATAATTTTTCGATATTATTCTACGTTATTGAGTACATTACTCCTTATCCTGTAGAAAAAGTACTACAGAATGTATATAAGGTGCATCAAACAACTCATGACGGGATGTCGGATTAAAAATGAAAAAAAATGAGAGATTTCCTACAAAAAAATATAAAATGACCATATTGCGCAAAACAATTACAATGATGATGAAGAAGAAGTTGAAGAAACTTTTACTTACCATAGAAAACAAATAAATAATAATAATAATAACTAGGCAAAGCTTGCAACGCAACGTGTACAACAGTGTAAAACTAAGTTAATGCATGTAAGAGTGAGAGCATAATAACATATTGTAAAGGAACACTGGAGTGTACTTTTTTTGTTAGTGAAATGGCAAATAAAGAATTTTCCGGAGGTTTACTAACAGTTATAACTAGTATTTAGCAATACTGGTAATAATTAGAAGTATTGTTGGTGTAACGCGTTTAATGTTGTTATTATTACTGAAAATAAATGTTATGTAAGATGGTAAGTGTGACATGACTCACACTTGCACCCCGAAAGAACTGATCTTTTTCAATTCAATATTAAGTACATATTAATAATGTAGCACATCTGATATTTCAACAAATACTTCTACTTACATTGAATAATAAAAACAAACATAATATATACATATATTACACTACAATAATTGTTACTACTACTGTTAATGCTAACAGAATAATATTCGTACTTGGCTGGTAGAGTAAATGTGAAATAAGAACTGTTTTTAAAGAAGCCACTGCACTATATTATCTTGCTACTCTACACTTTTTAAAGTACACACTCTAACAAGCATTATACATAGTAGTTAGTACATTACGTTACATCTCTACCTTCTAATTTATTACATTGGAAAGCAGATACACGTCTTCAACATTATAATAACAGTAATATTAATTATTAAAGTAAGCATATAATATTCACAGTCTGTTGTAATGGCCGTTTTATCGCTAGTTGTTTTTATTCTTTATATATACTGAATACAAAACAGTGAAGGGAAAAGGGACTTATTACGGGAAACGAATCTAGACGACGACGGTATTACAACAATTAATGATAATTTTCAAAAGTAAGTAGGGAAGAGAAACTGTAAATTAAGTACGTAATTAATTAACTAAGCATATATATATATATATTTATTTATGATACAAGAGTTGAACAATTTAAGGACAAAAAGTCTCCATTGTACTTTTACCTGTATCGTAGTAGGACACATGTAAATGATACAAACGAGCAAAAGGGAAAGCGCCTCATGGCCAGTAAAAAGGAGTAGTAGCATTTTCATATGAAACAGTACGCTAAAATTACCTACTTCACTTACCGTTAGAATCACGAGATTTCCTCGTGTCTTGGCTTTAGGCATTGCTATCGTTTTATAAATGTTTTATGTTGCAAGGGACGAACATCTTGTCTGTGTAATTTCATTTTAATATTATGAGTTCTTATCTCTTTAAGATATGAAAAGTTTGCTGGAGTTTAAGCGGAGGAAATTGTTTGTTTTTTCAACAAAACACATTTGATTTGTTTCATGCGTTTGTTCATAGGAGTGGGGTAATGTGAAATATGTATGACGATCGATATAATCGGCATATAGAAAATCTGCTTGATTTTCCAAAATATTACTGTTTCTTAACACCACGAGGAAAAGAAGAATTGGACGATTTTCGTAGAAAAAAAAGATAAAATAATAATAATAATAATAATAATAAAATTATGCATTTATATTAATGAATTTTGGGTGCGAATTACTATTACTAAGCATGTATAATGTAAGTACAGTAAAATAAATAACAATGAAAAAGATGGCTAATTGTGAATCAATGAAATATCGTTAATCGATAGTACAGGTGGATGACAACAATAATGATTACTTTAAAATGGAAATAATAGTAATTTTTTTTTCTCATAGAGGCAATTATGCCTACAGATACTATTAAATACGTGTATATTGTAATAATGCATTTGATAAGATTGTGGTAAGAGGTAGTTGTACTGGTTTAGGTCTTGGTTACGGTTACTATTGCTGCTAAAGTAATGAATAATTATGAATGTTGAAATGAAAGCTAAGTGTAAGAAGTTAGTTACTAAAATACATACATATTATGTATGCATAATATGTTCTATGTACTACCTACATAAATCATATGCAATTGCATACATGTTCCGTATGTTGATGATGATGATATGATAATAACGTAAAAATGTCACATTGCTGTAAATACAATAATAAAAAATCGAGTTATATATTATTGTGTACCTATAACAAACTTGTGGATTGTCTTTTGGTTTCAAAATAATTTTTCAATGCTTCATTTCCGACATGCTGTGACTTGGCAGCAGCATAAAATATCATACCATAACGTGCTTTTAAACTGCATTGCATCTTTGCAGACACTACACTTGAGATTATGATGATGACGATGATGGAGGAAGCCAGTTTTTTGGATTCAAGCTTACTATTCGTTGGCATGAAAAAAAAGTAATCTATATATATGGGAATTGGTCAATAATTTGACATTGACACTGCTCACTATCTTTCATACCGTTCGGTTAAAACACTTATATTATGCTGTCTACAAACAGAGTGCTGGACTGATGGTGAATGAGTTGTCCTGGGATTGTTTGTAAGTTGCACACATACCAACCTCCTGCTGACCCCTGTCGCTGTTGTCATATTGCAGTTGTTGATATTATCTTTGCTGGTAGAGTTGTGGTGTTTGGAATTTTGAATGACTTTATTACAATGTTTAATAAATAATTTTCGGTTTACCTACTCACTCCACTCTCAGAGTAGGAGAATCACATTTCGACTCTGTCACAGCACATCGTAAAATTTTAATATTCTCAAGGAAATGAAAGCACCTACACACTAGAAAATGTCATCAACCGAGCCAGAAGAGGAAATGGATTGAAGAATGAAGGACGGTCAGCAGAAGTAATAAAGTGTACCATGTGAGTTGGGATACCTACGTACAATATGGGTTTCCAACTTTCTAATGATGTCATACATGCCTACCTACTGTGGAGAGGTAAAGTTAATATAAAGGCACGCTACATCGTCAAACCATAAGGCAAGAAAGAGAGAAACATATTATTAGTATTAAAAAGTTCAACTCATTATGCTGAGAACATAATCATAATAATAATTATTATTATCTAAGCGACTTATCTACACTTTCAACCTTTCACATTTTCAAAGTGAATGATGTTATCGCGTGGTCCACTTGAACTTTAACAAAATGCATGCACAATACCATTTATAATCTACCTATTCGCCTTACAGAAACTGCCACACACATGAGCATGGAACAAAATAATATTCACATTTTTCTATTTAGTACAACTACTGCTTTGAACGGATATAAACAACTAGTTGTCCAGGTAAGTATTTTAGTAGTTGCTTTTGAGGAATGTCACAAATATAACAACGTATTTTCCACCTTCTAAATGTTTGTCCATGCATCTGTTTACAAATCCATGTTTTTCAAGCCCATCAAGCACCAGCCTTGTAATTAGCAATTCCGCTACTTTTGTACACTTCTTTGATAGAACAAAGGTCTCTTCCCATTACGACTATTGTATAATAATGTGCAACACAGCAGGGTCACAAACAAAAATCAAACAGCCAAGTTAGAAATATTCATTGATTTTAATTAGTATTGCGTGACAAGGTAGAAAAGTCGCGAGCTTTTCAGGGAAAGTAAAATAAAACTAGCATTGGGCTGCTGTTGTTGTTAACCTGCCAAAATGAATGGTAATTTTGTATTGTCGAGTATAAGTGAAAGTGGATTTTTGGTCCGTCTAGCGCCCTGCTTTTTATTTTCCATGCATGCCATGGATTTTTTTGTGTGGAAAATCAAGGATTATAAGAACATGCATGCATGCATCAAGTTGTGGTGGTAGTACCTACGTACACATGTATTTATTTAAATATTCTTACACTGCACGTGTTAACCTTGAAGTTAATAAAAACTAATTCAAATAGACAAACTATGAAAGGAGCGGAAGCATAATTTTACTTTGAAGACATGCACATTTAAATGTCGATTGCATTTAAGAATACCAAACCGAAACTTTCCCACCATCCATTAAGAAATACTATGGTTGCTAAGATTATTTTCCATTAAGTCACTCTCAATTTCAGGTTTAAAAAAATGTATGAAAGGGTATGGAAAACTAGGTGGAGAAAGAATGGAAGGACAGACATGAGAAATCAAAAGTGATTTTTCAATTTCCGGTAGTAGTTAAAACTGCATGCAAAAAACTACTTGTTTGTTTAGTATAGTCACGATAACAATTACTGACGACCCTGTAGCCCCGGATAAATCAAAACAATTCATTAGCATTTATTCTCATTGTTTAACTTTTACATTGTTCTTCTTCCGCACCACGTTTTTCGTTTATATTATGTAACAGCATGCAAAAAGTAAATAAACATTTTCTCCAAACTCTCCAATACATAATTTATTCAGTGGTTTCATTGCTTCTACTGCTGGTTTCTATTAAAGTAATTTCTTCGACGTGACAAGTTATTATGAACAAACAAAGTACTCTTTACTCTCCTTCATCCACTTGAACTCGCTATGATTTTTTAAAACAATGTGTAAAAATGTTACAGTTTCATAGCAGGAACCCGTACATACTTGTTCACTATTGAAAGTTTCATTTTGACATCCAGTAAATGCAGAATTTTCTGAGGGCTACATTGTGCCATGTTTAGCAAAATATTATTTTACAGTGGTTTTTGATCGATAGAATTTAGATTGGTGGTAGTCAGCAGTTTTTATAAAAGCTAACCGATAGTATAGAAAACAACCAGTTTCATGGAAATACAAAAATAATATGTTGTAATCTACACTGTTGAGCGAGAGTGTTGTCTTGAGATAAATCATTAATGTTATCTCTTGATGAGTCAGCATCTTCTTGTTCGTAGGGCTGTATGAGCATAACACTATGCCAAGACACAACTGAGCTGCCGGATTTGTATTAAATGCGTGGTGGAGCATTGATACAGATAACAGGCAAAATAGTTGATAAGAAATGCCATACATTGCCTCCGTCCATTTGTCGTAAGTTTCAATAGGCGGACGACACTAATTTATACCAGAAGCAACTGTTATTTACCATAACCATGTATTTTGAATAGTAAGCCGTAAAATTGTAAATATAATGCACGATTTCTTTACTGGAATAATGCTCAATGTAGAAACAATTTTTTTATCTTATGAATATTTGAGTTGGCAATTTTTGAATAACAGGAATTTAATCAAAACCAGGAGCCAGGGCCTCCACCAGACTACCTTTTATTTTCCTTTGCTTCCAAATTACTGCATGAAATGACTCACTCTTGAATGACCATTTTTTTTAGCTATTATTCTATATTCCTAGTCAGTGTTTACGTATTTATTTACTTGTAGTCATTTAATTACGTACATATACATGGAAAGCGAGATTCTTCTTTGCTTCATACAGAATTTTTTAGGTACAAAATACGAAAAACATCTGCTCTTTTTATCGTTATTTCAAACCAATCTGGATTGTCTGTGACCTTTGACCATAACCATAGAAGCTAGCATGCATTGGAACTGTACGTGTAATATGAAAATGAATTTTTATATTTACTGATATACTGAACCAAATAAACAAAAAGAAACCATTTTGATTAGAGGACACCCTCTGTCCTTCGCACATTTTTGTTTAGCCTAACACCATCTATATGGACAATTTATGAGTCTACCCACACTGACGTTTTGCTCGTAGTAACTAAGATGTTACTTGTGACCCGACTGTTAAATTTAGCAACATTTTAAAATATTCATAATCAATAACTGCTTTGCGATTTTCAAAACCTGTTTAAGCACATAGCTGAAAGAAGCGTCATGCTGAAATCCTGCTAGTTTTTGTAGTAAATGTGCATATTGTGTTTTATAGGCATACTATGTTGTGTATTATTTCACTTGCCCATGATCTTTATCTAAAAAAAATGGTATTTTAATACAGGAGTGCCCAAGGACAGGCAGACAAACAAAAATACATACCATCACAGGAAGCATTTGTCGTCATTTTTATTCACTCACGTAATGTTGATTCCAGATAGCAACTTCTTTTTAAAAGTCATTCACATAACTGAAAGCCTCATGCCAATTACAGTCTTTATAATTTTAAAAGGAATGTGATCTTTACTTGGAATTATTATTAGCTGACGCTATGTTATTTTCATTGATTACTCTGATTTGATTTTATTGAGAAAAACAACCATCATATCACGTTTTTTATCATTGCCACTCTCTTCTTGAATCATTGATTGTACACGTCGACGGCGACGTGATGATAGACTACCTATAGATTATTTCATGGACTGACCTCTCTGCCTGCTGTATATGTATATTCTTCATTTTTAAAAATTCTTTTTAGTCACACTTACAACGAACACGAAAAATATAAATATTTCTTGACGCTGGAATCGGCTGTCATTAGGATGTTACTTGGAATCTTCTATTACAAGTCCATAGCTTTAAATTACCATCGTCATTTGGGCAATATTTCCTTACGCACACAAAAGTTGAGTGGTATTGGTGGCAGTGATTGGGGTAGCGATTTAATTTCGCGGAAGTTAGAAGAAAAAGACATCTTATCACTGCCCTCATTTACTGTCAAGGATGTTTCCTCGGTATAGTGATGCTTGCTAGTGTTGTGCAAAAAAATACTTACTATAAGGATACTAATATTTATTAACGTGATGTTTTACATAAAACG